>CM059186.1:47865630-47910377 GCA_030323885.1 Branchipolynoe longqiensis
TGTCTCTGTGTATGTGTGTGTCAGTGTATGTGTCTCTGTGTGTGTCTCTGTGTATATGTGTGTCTGTGTGTGTGTCTGTGTGTGTCTCTGTGTGTGTAACTTTGTGTGTGACTCTGTGTCTGTGTGTGTCTCTATGTGTGTGTGTGTCTGTGTCTGTGTGTGTGTATCTGAGAGAGACACACACATACACTCTTCCTCCCTCTCTCTCTCCCTCCCTCTCTCTCTCCCTCTCTCCCTCCCACACAGAGACACACAGACACACACAGAGACACCCACAGAGAGAAAGAGACACACACAGACACACACAGACACATATACAAACACAGAGACACAGAGATACAGACACAGAGACACAAACAGAGACAAAGAGACACAGAGACACACACAGCAACAGAGACACAAAGACACCGAGACACACATATAGACACACAGACACAGAGACACACAGAGACACACACACACAGACACACACAGATACACAGAGACACACACACATACACAGAGACACACACAGACACACACAGAGACAGACAGACACAGATATACACACACAGACACACACATACACACACATAGACACACACACATACACAAATACACATACAGAGACACACACATACACACACAGACACACACAGAGACAAAGATACACACACAGAGACAGACACAGATACACACACAGACATACACAGAGACACACACACATACACAGAGACACACACATACACACATAGAGACACAGAGACACACACACAGAGACACATACACAGAGACACACACATATACACACACATAGACACAGAGACACACATACAGACACAGATATACACACACACAGACACAGAGACACACACACAGACACAGAGACCCGCACAGAGAACCAACCAACAACCAACAACCAACAACAACAACCAACCAACAACCAACAAACCAACCAGACAACGTCAGAAGTGGTCATAACGAGAGCCTAACGACATGACCGAGAGCATAACGAGAGCCTAACGACGTGACCGAGTGCATAACGGCAACGACGACAACGTGACGTGACCGTAATGTGACCGTGACGTGATGAGTTCTGAAGTCGTCGAGCTACGTCCAACTTTTTCAACATGTCCAAAACCTTGCCGACTTGCCGACGAGAGGCGACGAGAGTGGACGAGTTGCGAAGACAGCATAATGAGACCGTAACGAGATTCGAAAGAGATCCGACGAGTTATCAAAAGACCAACTCGTTGGTCACTCGTCGCCCTTGTCGTCGTAGTGTGACAGCAACATTACTGACTGTGTGTCAGGGTGGCCATCATAGTGTTCTTGGTGGTGTGCTGTGCTTTGACCCTCCCCACACACAAATGCACACATCCCACTCAGTCACTTGATACTGGGTTAGTGGTGGGGGTGGGGATGTTGGTGGGTGCAGATGACTCTTAGCATGTGCTGAACGTTATAGAGCGCAGGAAGTGGGGGAGGTGGTGGGGAGGGTAGAACATTTATCCTGAATGTAAAGGTTGAGAAAATACAACAACCTTATTTGTTTCTAGGATAATTTAATATGAAACAAAGAAATGCACTAGACTTTTAAGAATTGCGATGCCGACATATTAAATTGACCACTAGTTGGCCCATTTTCGTGAGGCTGACTCACTATATAAATATATACATATATGATATATACATATATACATATATACATATATTTAACCGTCGGGCTATTCCGCCCCCGCTAAAGGCAAGCCTTAGTGTTAATTTATATAATTATTTCCATGTAAATTTCTCGGGCCGGTCACGGGCCGCCGCTGTCCCTCGCCCCCTGCAGGTAGTCCGTGTCTGTTGGTGTTCTTCTCGGGCTAAAGTCGGCCAGCCAGAGTATCGCCTTAATACGGAGGTTTGCCCCCGCCCGTATTTGTTGTCCGAAAGCATGTAATGTATTGTTTCAACTAACTGGCTGGTCTCCTCGCCTTACGTGTATTTAATATGTTTAAATGGATCCAGAACTAAGCAGAGGCGCTAGTGTCTCTGCTACTGTCACTGATAATCAGCCTACGTTACTGTCTTATTTTTAGCCTGGAAGATCTGTACGTTAATGCTATTAATGTCCATTTTAATCTCCCCGCAGATGGGTTAAGCAGCAGCAGAAGGCCTAGTCAGGCTTAAGGCCCTTAATTATATATCTAAAGTATTCCGAAGTTAGATTCAACCATAGCGGTTTACTCCATAGAAAACTGGAGGATAGTAAAGAATGCAAGGAACGTTCCAATTAACTTTTCCAAGAGCTCACGGCTTTGTTTATTCTTATTAAACTAACATTCGTGGTAAGACATAGTGTAGAATATCGTTCGAACCCTTCCCGTAATGTTTAATGTAAAACAACTTTAGAATTTCGATAATATAGACCTAAAACTCGGCTAAAACATCAGAGCGTCATAAAGTATGTCTGATCGGTCTGGCCCCGAACGCCAGACCTCCCTCCGTTGCCAGGCGCGACGCTATTTGCGTCTCCTAGCAACGCTTTACGGCCGAAAACCCCGTCGCCCGTGAATGTTTGGCAT
This sequence comes from Branchipolynoe longqiensis, assembly GCA_030323885.1. Taxonomy (NCBI): domain Eukaryota; kingdom Metazoa; phylum Annelida; class Polychaeta; order Phyllodocida; family Polynoidae; genus Branchipolynoe; species Branchipolynoe longqiensis. The sequence continues at coordinate 47,868,177 of CM059186.1, forward strand.
TCGCGGTCTGCCATGGCGAGTAGCCCGTATTTTACAATACGGGCTAATCGGCACACGCCCGTGAATGCCACCAGGCTGGCAGTCTCGCCCACTTCATATATATATATATATATATATATATATATAAAGGCCCACATATCCACATCATAGAGCTGCTGCAGAGGGTGGAGCGGTAGGTGGGGGAGAGGGGGGAACACTACAGAACTTATTACACGTGATAACGGGTTTATCACTATCCATATATATTTATATAAAGTCTTTGTTACAGTACAATGAGGAGACGGGACAAGGAAGTGGTGCCAGTGACAGTATCCGCGGCACTGGTAGGGGTTTGGGGTGGTGGCACCACCTGTCACAACCGTGAAAAGGGGTCACCCATAAAGTAGTACATGACATATGGGTGATCAATATAGGGAATCTTCCCTTCCGCACCTTTATATTCGCATAAGTCTTATACATCACACATATATATATATATATATATGCGTTAGGCAGGAAGAGTAAAGTAAATACAGATTCACACCATAAAGCTGCAATAGAGATACGTTATTAACTGGGGGGGGGGGGGTCCTGCTATATATATGTGTATATTAATTATTATCAGTTATGGCGGGGCCTCGATATGTACGCGCGTGTGTAAAACGTGACAGTGTGTGTGTAACGCGACAGCTCCGATCCTAGTTATACATTATCCTCTGCTGCAACTGATGCAGACGTGTGGGACCTTATCGTGCTCGTTCCCGTCTGTACTATATACAGGGGCATAGCTAGGCGTATGTGCGTATGCCAAAACATCCACATCGTTTTGTCAAAAGAAAATTAAATTAAAAAATAATGAAAGAGAGAGAGGAGGCATGTAGTAGTCCGGAGTGTCGAAAACTCAAGTCTAAAATGTGTAAAATCCGCCAGCTTAAGCTTAAGCGGCCCCCTAAACTCCCTGCCGAAATTAGGAGTACACATCATTAAAGGTCTAGCTACACCCCTGATATATATGCTACACATGGGACAAGTCCGACCGATGCGCAATGCTTGCTGACACTAAATGTTACTCGATGGGCGGGGGGTGGGGGTGGGGTATAAAGAGTTGATCAAGCTATGCATATATCTCCGTGAATGACTGAACATTGTTACAGATAGACCAAAGAAAGCAGCTATATAAATGCGTCTTTATACACTTCCTATTTTAAATATAAAAAAGAAGAAGAAAAATATTCAGTTAATTGTCACAGTGTCTTATTTTATATCCAAAAGCAGCAACATTTAGTTAAGTTTTCATAAAGTATCCGCTTCTTTTTTTCATTTGACATTCAAAGCTAGTCTTCTTCTGAATGTCTATCTCTTTGAGGTAGACGGGTAATCCACATACTTGACACCCGAACAGTATATGATTATGAGTATCTTGCCTTTTCTGATAATCTACAATCGCCAAGGGCCCTGGGGGTAAAGAAAAACCTTCTTTTTTGTTCTTGCCTAGTCTAGGCGTTGTATAGATTTATGGTAAAACTACTCTCCTTTATTGGATATGGTGATAGGGGGAGATATAATCTGTGTGTGAGAAAAGAGGACTTGCAGAACAAGTGAAGAGGACAACAGAAAACTGTGACTGGTATGGTAGGTACTTTCTAATTTGTAATCTGTGCACCAAACCCTATCAATACTGGAGCTTACATAAGTAACTAGGCACTAATACTAGTAATAGACTATAAGCCGTGGTCACACGGGCAAAATGTGAAGCGAATCAGACAAATCGAATTAGGTGAGTCGAATTAGCTGCCCGTTCACACAAACATTACTTGGGCCGGAAGTCGATATCTGCGCATGAGCAAGTCCAGTCTGACCAGCGCCACCACGAGAGACTGGATTCGACCTAGATATGTATTTAATGAATCTTATTGGTTTGGAAGGGTCAAAACTTCTGCTGGGCAGTGAAACCCTAAAAATAAATGATGAAAAAAATATCTGTGCACAGCTAGCGGTTTAATAGACTAAATTATATAATATGCGCTTTTGATCGACCGGAAAGTCAACAAACTAAGGTGTCGACTGCGCATGCGTGTGAGGTGCGTAATCCACTTCAGAGCGTCCACACGGGAAAAATAAATCGACTCAGAGAAATCTACTTGCGTAATGCATCTCCACAAGTGGTCTCCAGTATCAGGATCACAGGAATCGATTCAGCCCTAATTCGACTCAGACGCCCGTTCACACGCGAAATGTAACGTGAACTAGGCAAGTCGCTTTCGGTGAATCGATTTACATGGCCCGTGTGACCACGGCTTATAACTCACTGTAAGAAGAGAAATCCCTGTAGAATATACACTTAATAATCACGAATAAAATTTATTTATTTAATCGTAATCTATATAAAATAACCAGACACGCAAACATCTCTTATATTAGGCCTACACCTCTACTCCGTAAAACCTTATTTAAGGTGAAATATAGAGAAAATCCACCTCTTGCCCATTAAGGGACTTCTCCCAAAATATGGTAGTCTGAAACCCCGCCCCCCAAAAAAAGATTCGCACCGTTCCTGCTCCCTCACCCCCGACCCGCACACGATAACTCCACTAGTCCAAACGCATGATTGAAATCAATTTGACCAATTAACCAAGAAAAAAACCCGTGGAATTCCAATGTAGAATAAAGCAACCACAAGTTCCCGGTACCAAAAGTCAGTAGCCTGCATATCCCTATTTGATATCAGAGTTTCGTGAGTTGTAACCTCCTCCCCAATCCCACCCTGAAGACGCGCTGGTTGAATTAATTGAGCGTCTGCCTTTCGTATGGTGGATAATCATAATGGGATTCGAACTCTGGTGTGGCGGTTTCAGACGTGTCCCGTACTCAGCCGTGTACCTATACTCAAACTTAAGGCATTGTCAATGGTCTTAAGTCACTAACCTTAAACATTTAATATAATCTTTTTGGTGAAGATGTTTTCTATATGTGTACCAAGCGATTTGTTAATAGGTGGTGTGCTTTTATGTAGCAGTCACACTACGACGACAAGCAGCGGCGACAGCCCTGCGACACCCACTTCCGGTTGTCGCTGATTGTCGCGCAGGTGTCGCGCAGGTGCCGCGCAGGTGCCGCCGCGACACCTCCGCGACACCTCCAGTTTCTCCACTCTTTCTCGACTGTCGCCGGGTTGTCGTGGGGATTTTGGACATGTTGAAAAACTTCTACGACAGCCGACGACAGCCGAGGTTGCGGCACTGTCGCGGCACTGTCGCGGCACTGTCGCGGCACTGTTGCGGCACTGTCGCACTGTCGCGGCACTGTTGCGGCACTGTCGTCTTGTCGTTAAGCTGTAGTTGCTTCTCTCTCCATGTATGTGTCTCTGCGCCGCATACATATACCTACATGTTTGCACCGTCCCATTCTTCATATTTCTCATGAAGACTGCTTCCTCACAGGTCCGCCGCATACATATACCTACATGTTTGCACCGTCCCATTTTTCATATTTCTTATGAAGACTGCTTCCTAACAGGTCCGCGCATACATATACCTACATGTTTGCACCGTCTGTGTGTGTATCTGTGTCTGTGTGTGTGTCTCTGTGTCTGTGTGTGTATCTGTGTCTCTTTGTGTGTCTCTGTGTGTGTGTCTCTGTATGTGTCTCTGTGTGTGTCTGTGTCTCTGTGTGTCTGTGTCTCTGTTGCTGTGTGTGTCTGTGTGTGTATCTCTGTGTCTCTGTGTGTGTGTTTCTGTGTCTGTGTGTGTGTCTGTGTGTGTGTCTGTGTTGTGTCTGAGTGTCTCTGTGTCTTTGTGTCTATGTTGCTGTGTGTGTATCTCTGTATATGTGTGTGTGTGTCTCTGTTTCTGTGTGTGTGTCTGTGTGTGTGTCTGTGTTGTGTCTCTGTGTCTCTGTGTGTGTCTGTGTCTCTGTGTCTGTGTGTCTCTGTTGCTGTGTGTGTCTGTGTGTGTATCTCTGTATCTGTATCTGTGTGTGTGTCTCTGTTTCTGTGTGTGTGTCTCTGTGTGTGTGTCTCTGTGTGTCTGTGTTTGTGTCTCTGTCTGTGTGTGTGTCTCTGTTGTGTCTCTGTGTGTGCGATAAACCACACACACTCACACTCACTCACACTCACACTCACTATCACACTCACACTCACTATCACAGTCACACTCACTATCACACTCACACTCACTATCACACTCACTATCACACTCACAGTCACACTCACTATCACACTCACTATCACACTCACTATCACACTCACTATCACACTCACTATCACACTCACACTCACTATCACACTCACTATCACACTCACTATCACACTCACTATCACACTCACTATCACACTCATACTCACACTCATACTCACACTCACTATCACACTTCACTATCACACTCACACTCACTATCACACTCACTATCACACTCACATTCACACTCTCACTCACATCCACAGCCACATCCACACCCACACTCAGACTCACACCCACACCCACACTCACACGCACTCTCTGTATGTGTGTCTCTTTTTTTTGTGTGTCTCTGTTGCAGAGACACACACACAACAACACAGAGACACACACACAGAGTCACACACACAGAGACACACACACAGAAACAGAGACACACACAGACACAGAGACACAGACACACACATAGAGACACACACACACAGACACAGAGTCACACACACAGACACACACAGCAACAGAGACACAAAGACACACATAGACACACATAGACACACACATAGACACAGACACAGAGACACAACAGAGACACACACACACAGACACACACATAGACACACACAGAGACACACACAGAGACACACACAGAGACACACACACACATAGAGATACACACAGAGACACAGTCACACACACACACAGACAGACACTGTCGTCCCGCTGTCGTCCCGTTTGTCGTCCGGAAGTCGTCCGGAAGTCGTCCGATTGTCGTCCAACTTAGCCCGAATTTGCATATGCCGTCGGGATTTCACAAAATCCCAGCCGCCGGGCTGTCGTCCCTCCCTTGTCGTCGTAGTGTGACAGCCACAGAGATATTTCACTTGTTCTGTATTTTCTGTATGAAAATTACTCACGACCATTGACAATGCCTTGAGTATAGGTACACAGCTGAGTACGGGACACGGCTGAAACCGCCACACCGGTTTTGAACCGGAGCGAGTTAAAACTGGTTATATTGTTAGTTGCTATATTGCATGGCAGTCAACATTACTAGCATTATGGTAAGTGGAATGAGGAAGGCCAATAGACTATATCACCGTTCCGACTGCGCATGCGCTGAAAACGGCTTTGGAAGCAAAGCAAAGGCGTACATCCATTGAGTTTGCCAATACACGCAGGGCAAAACTTCAATTTTATTCAAAATTAATAAAAAAAATACATAACAATTTGGCACAAACATGGATGGATGCAATATAATGAATATAATGAATATATTGAAGACAAAACGCTCCATAATTAAGCATTTTGAGCTAAGAAACATACAACTTCAGTCACTTTACAGGCTGATGTTTACATCACCATTGATTAGACATAAGTCATTCTTGTTCTAAACAATAAAATGTCAAATGTGTCAACAAAAACATGTTTCAAAGAAATATATAACCAATCTCTGATTAACCCTACTCATTTTCTATTTCTACATATGTCATTAACCATGGGATATAAATAAAAACATGAATAAAATAAGTAAAACTAAGCATCCAGATTTGTCTAAATCTAAATGCATGTGGCATAATGCAATGCTGGATAAAAGATTAATATCTTAATTTATTAAATATATTTTTTTAGTTAGTGTTCTATGTTTCAAACATGAGCTGAATCTAGCACATTTCAAAACTGCACCCAGTGTATTACTATTAGCATGTGCCATGTGCTTCTCGCGTGTTTGTTTTGCTTTGACACATCCCACAATGCACTGCGCCGCTGGAATGGCTATGTAGCTGAAATTTTACCAACCTTGCCCCTTTTAAGCTAATGCTGTGTTAATCGTGTTTTTGGGGTGTTTAGAAAAAAGACTAAACAAGACCATAGCGTTAGTATATGGCAATACTTAGGGTGAATGACATATTTTTGAGGTGAATGAAATTAAATGGTTGAATTAATAAAAACATAAGAACAAATTAGTCGAGAGTAAATTAAATTTTGTAATATAGACTTAATGGTGAATGACACTAAAATGGGTTTAAGAATACCTTAAAGTTAAAGCCCCCCCCCCCCCCATCTTGTGGCAGAATGTGTTAACTTTGCATGGTGGCGACACCTTACAGAAGAGTTCCGAACCGCAGGTGCAAGGGGGAACCCCTAAGGTTTTCAGAACGAGGTTACGGGGTATTCCCTTCTCGTGCAGTTCTGCACATTAACTTCACGAATTCAATGTTTTAGCCGATATGCGTAAACTGATAACCGCGTCAGTGCATCAGGTGTGCTCAACGATGTTTTCTCACGCATACCCAACTATGTTTTATGTGACACCAAGGATTGTTTGTCGTCTAGGCCTAGGACACGGCACAAGGCGGCAGCTTCATAACACTCGAGTGACCCTAGGAGTAGTAGGAGTAGGCCTAGCACCTCAATGTCAAAACCAAACTCGCGGCTTCCTGTGGATGATTCCAGGTTACTCTTGCTCAGACACATTTACTAAGTTACTCTCGGTCAGCACCGCCTCTTCTCAAGGAGTTGGGAAATGGCTTCGGTATTTATCAACGAGTCCGTCACTGCATTCTCTAAAACACAAAGAACTAATCGCTGGTCCATTTGGTAAGTTGACACTGCGCACCACGGGTGCAGTGAGCACTGAGATCAAATGTCTAAACCCCATCAAGTTTCCGATGATGAAGATGGTAGTGTTGACTGTGGAAAGTGAAGAGGGCTTAGTGGAATTGGGAGAGGACAGGTTGCAGATAAGTCAAGATGGCAACAACATTAGTCTTGTTATAAATGGGCCAACAGAAGGCACGCCCATATCATGTGCAGTTGATCTACCGGTCAAATTTGGTAAGTAAGGTTATTAGTTATCTTATTATAGGTACCCCAACTGCATGCAGATAACCTGTTGAAAATGGCTGAATCTTGGAAAAAAACTGGTTCACTTCAACTCCCTGGTAAAAAAAATCTAGAAGAGGTTTTACAAATTCATGACAGCAGAAATATAAGGTGTTCTCTTAGCTTTCATATGGTCTGGGATTCATTTTATTATACAAAGAACTAAGCCAAATATAGCTAAATAAAAACTAGCTTCAACTCCCACTTTTCACTGATTTTCCACACAAATTACCAGCTGAGCAGCTCGCATGATGATCTACTTCGCATTTACAGATTTTCTTTCAATTTGCGCAACGACGCTGTTCATTGGCGGCAGTATCGAGGGAAACTTTACTGATAGCATTATATAGGCAAGATTCAGAGCTGTCTGTTCATATAAAACAATCTGTGTTTTGTTTATGTAAACATTACTAAAGAACTGATTCAAACTCAGAGTTTCAAATGTTCTAACTTTGGGTGCTATTTTCTACCCAAAATATAATATATAACCACGGCAAAGTTGGTACCGAATTAAAGAGAATTTAATTTCCTTTCCGAACGTTATTAACTGCGTGAATGCGAAACTACGGCGCACATGCGCAGAGCGATCTAGTAACAGCTCTGCATGAGCCGCTCAAGCAAAATGGCCGACTCAGAAGCAAGTCCAGATTTGTCAACAAGGCTGGAAGTTTTACTTTCTAACTACGGTAAGTCAATACTAAATGTGAAATGGACTAGATCAGTGCATAGCTGAATGAATGCTGATTCTAATTCATGTGAATCATATATCATTAAGTGTTAGAAATCCGGTATATTTGGATTGATTTGTTCTAATATTTTTTTCGCGGGAAAATGTTCCGGAAATTTCGTCGTTCGTGACCATGCTGATTCGATTCAAAGTTCAATTTTGCTTTCTATTGTTGGTTTCCCAGTACATGAGTAGGCATCAATAAATCAGAATTTGAATCAGGATTTATTTAATATCACTCTCGATTATAATCTCGATATATTTTAGGGTTGGTAGACCTCTGTAGTTGCAACATCATTTTGAAGTATTGACTAGGTATGTGACAAACGTGGCCGCCGTGCGGCTACCGCTTCAGTCGGTTTTTGTTTGTTTAAAAGCATTATAACTTTCTTATCAATGATCACACAAAGATGAATTTGGTGTCATATCAATAGTCACTTTAAGACCGTTTCGATGATTTCTGTTAATAGATAATTAATATATGGGAATCACTGATATGGATATCAGATGCATGGAGGCGATATAGATAACTTCTATGTAGGTTTTGCCTACAATCTAGCAAGCATCGGTCACTCTCAAATATTTCTATCCATATTCATTATTAGGCCCATACCAAATGATAAAATGATATTGATCACGTTTTAAAAATGTATTTTAATTTGATTATTACAGAAAATGACTGGTGTCGACAAGTCCAAGCCTATCTCAAGGCAAAAGGCAGAGGGCGACCACCGTCTCTTCCACATACAGATCCAGATGCACCAACACACCTCCAGCTAATCCAAGTAGACCAAATTAGAATTAGGCTAAACAAATCATGGAAGTCCATATCAGTTGCCATGGGGAAGTTGTTCAACTATCCAGAAAATAGGTTTTGGCACATGATTGAGCGCACTGTCATTCAGTTGGGAAAACTTGACTTAGAAGTAATAGAACTCGTAGCTGATTTCCTGAAAGGAAGGGTAGATTTATCTTCTATAGGCCCGTGGTGTGATGCACTTTTTATTACACGCCCTCAACTTCTGAACTGTATTCTCATTGAACATCGTGATTGTTTTGCACAGAGTCTCTCCAGAACGGACTACTGCTAGAGTTGGACAGTTTTCGCACTGTCGAGAAACTCCAGCATGGTCATTTGGTTGATTGGGTAAAAACAATAGGCAACTTGGATGTTACTCCTTTAGAACATGAAATTGTTTCGAAGTTAAAGCAGGTTAAAAATGAATACCAGGTGCTAAACAAAAGCAAAATAAGGAACAAGGACAAAATAGAGATTTTTTTGAAAGAACACTTTTCTATAGCAGTTGCTGCCCCAACGGCAGTGGAAGTTGGGCCTGCCCAATGCCCATCTACTGAGGTTGACAAGATCTCAGAATCTGAAGGACATGTCAGTGTACTGAATGCCAGTATTCAATTGCATGCCGTGGCTGATCTTCAAGAGCCGATAACACCTGATGTTGAGGATCAGAATACACCTAGTCTGGAACTGAGGAGATCACAAACATTAGGGATGGAGAACAAAAAACTGACTTGTGATTTGACCCTTCGAGATGCAGAAATCATTGCTCTTAAGGACAAATTAGCAGTGGTGCAGGAAGTGTCAAAATGCCTGCAATGTGATAAACTTAGCTTAGAAAGACAGTTGACTAAAACCAAAAAGGAACTAGATACTTCAGAGGTTACAAGAAATAATGTGTGTGAAAAGTCAAGAAATTGACCAGTGATTTGTGTGAAAAAGTCCAGGAACTAGATGATTGCAAAACCAAACTACAAAATGTGAAAGGAGGTGGGCTGTACCAACGCAACAGACGAAAAGAACATGCCTTAAAAAAAAAAGCCACTAGCCTAAATACAAAACCAAAGAGTGTGCAAAATGCTATTATCATGCAATTGCGTCAGCAAATCCGTGGATTGCAGACGCAAGTGGCTAATTTAAAAGTGACTTCAGGTGCCTACAGGTCAGAAGAGACTGCTTTAAGGAAGGAGGTGAAAGCATTAAAAGAACAGTGTACAGTTCTTGATGCCACCATCTTGAGTGTTAATGATGAGGAACTTCCCACCAGGGATGGGTTTCATTTTCTCGAGTCGATTGAGAAAACAACAATGCAGTTAATGGGGGAATGTGAAGTGCCATCCAAAAATGTGCCTAAGGTTATTCAGACAGTGTCCAAATGGGTGTTCAACAAAAATCTTACTTCAGGTGATCTTCCATGCCCAAGCTCTGCTGTCAACATGATGGACAGAGCCCACATCCTAAGCAAATACCAAGTCGCTGAAGAAATTTGTGGTGAAGACCACTTTGATTTCCATTCTGATGGAACATCACGTGACCAAAAGCATGTTTTAGGCCGCCAGGTTACTCTTGCCTCTGGTAAACAGTTATCCCTTGGATACCAGGCAGTATGTGTTGAGGATAGTGCAACATTGTTAGACAATGTAATTGCCATGATTGATGAGTTGAGTGACATATATTCAGTTGATGAAGAGCGGGATCAGGTTTCTAGGTCAGTTTTAGAAAAGATGTTTGGTGTCATGTCAGACAGGTGCAGTGTAAACAAGTTGTTTAATAAACATCTTGACCAGTACAAAAAGAGTGTTCTTGGTAATGAGTATGACACCCATTTCCTGTTCTGCAATGCCCATTTTCTATTAGGCTTGTCAACTGCATGTGAAAAAAAACTCAAAGAAATTGAATCCCATTTTTGCTCAGAAAGTGGGGAAAAGTTAGGCAGGGATGAATTGCCTAAGTTTAAACATTGGAAGTCAGGTTCGGAGTCTGCAGCTTGCCGGTTTGTAAGGACTGCATGTGATGTACTAGGACCTAGGGGTGATGCCAAAAATGGATGCAAACAATATTGGGATGCATTTTGCAGAGAAAAATTAGGCAAACGGTCAAAAGTGTCTTCTTTCAGAATGAATAGGTTCAATAATTTTTTTCTTGGAGCAGCTACACTTTTTTATCACAGCAGTGAGATTGAGCTTTTCTTCACTGATTATAAAGCAGATCTCAACTTAAAACTGCAAAGTGTGCTGGCTGATTGTCAATGCCCAACTATTATAAACCTGATCAAGGCACTTGGTGTCATGTATTACAAAATAACAGGGCCATTTTGGAAATGCTGGGAAAGTTCCAAGTCTGGGCCAATGACGCCTCATTGTTATTATCAAAAGAGGAACATGGTATTTTTGACGAATTTGGTGTCCCGAAGGATGAGGTTTTTGCTCAATTGTTTGTAGACGAGATTGATTTTCAGTGCAAGAGTATTTTTAGAAAATCTAATGCATTCCTTCATTGAAGTAACTGAAAGGCAGTTGGTTGACTTTCTTCCAGATGGAAAGTATGGAAAAGAACCAGATAATGATCTCAAAGAAAAAATGAAGCATTCAAAACTCACAAATTTACTGAGTGAAAATGAGTTTGGTGATTTAGATTTTAGCTATTACAAAAGGCGAAATGCATCTTTGTTCTACCACTCTGGTGTTCAAATGGTGAAACGAAACAAGACATTGTCTGTTTGGCTAAATTCCAAGTCACCGTCTGTTCAAACTAGTCTGCTCAAAATGGCGAGGGCAAAGAGCACAGAAATTAGAATGAAACACAGAAACAAGGAAATGGTAGTAAGAAAGCAGTATCTTGAAAGGTTGGAGAAATCTCATGCAACTAAAAAACAAAAAGCAGCAGCAGGCCAAGCACTGAAAGAAAAATGTGGTGCTAGTGTAAAAATACATGGTGGCCCATGCAAGACCCCAGAAGATCTTCTCAATGTTTTGTCTGGTTTAAGATTGAAGAAAGACATGAAAGCAATTCTCCATGCTGAATTGGGCTACTGCACTAAGGTACTTGGCCACAAGGATCCAAGATTAGTTGTTGGTTCCAAAACGATAGATAAATTGAAAGATGATTTCATGTGTTTTTTGTCTGAGAAGTCTGGTCTGCCTGTGCCCCCTCATCTAGTAGAACTTACTCCTAACTCAAGCTCCACCTCTCGCCCAAATAAAAGAAAAAGGCTAAACAGTGACAGTGATTCTGGTGAATCAAATAGTGTCAGTGAAAAAAGTGAGGTAATAAATCTAGATGATGTCTGCTCGAATGACATGGAATGGGTGGGTGATTCTGATGCAGAGAGCAACACTGAAGTTGATATAAATTTCAAATTTTCAAACCAAGGTGTGTGGGTTGCTGTGGCTTATAATGAAGAATTCTTCATAGGTCAGGTGATTGAAGTCAAGAGTGAGCTATCTGGTTGTATACAGTTCATGAAGATGGGATACAACCAGACATTCAAATGGTCTGGCAGTGAGGATATTAGTGAGGACATTGAATCAATGTTTGTGTTCCATCATGGATTTGATGTTTTGCCACAAGGAAGTAGTGAAAGGCAGATCAGTGGTCTAGTTCCCAATTCATCCACAAGTATAGAGAAAGATGCTGTTCAATCGTAAAGTACGAACGGTACGTTTTGGCGCCGTGCGTACATGTGCACAAAAACGTGACACGTCATGATCTATAGCAGATTACGTCACTGCCTATTGGAGTTTCCATCTAAAACTTCACCAATCTGTCTGATAGGATGGTTTGTTTAGTCTGTAGTCTTTCCTTCCCTCCCTATAACATTTCAGTGCTCAAATATTGAATTTGTAAATTGGTTGGGACGTACGTTACATATGTGACACCATCAATAAAAATTGCTTTAAATCGGCCAATTTTTGATAATTCCAGATTATCTCTTATTATTTGAAAACATTATAGGTCATAGATTAAATAAAAGTATTACTGATTATGCATACCATGCTTGATAACTGATCAAACTAACGAACCATCTGTGCTGTCAGTGTGACACCAACCGTACGCACAGGACAGGTATTTTTACAGCGATATTGTCATGTACCTATGCAATGTAAAAACTAAAAGTAGTGAAAAATATCTTTATTGATATAATCTTGCCAACATAAAAGCAAATTGAATTAACTGTGCTTGATAGTTTTCTTTATTTACAGCTTCAAAGATGGTGGGCACTCCAGTGCAAATTCATTGCTGCCATTTTTTGGTCAATTTTCGACTTTATTTAATTATTTTTACACCTTGCGGACTCTTAATGTGTCTGGTTTTGATTACTAGTGTTTGCTTAGTATATTCCCTATAGGTATATGAACAAATTGTTTTTCTGAAATTGTTTTGAAGAGTTTAGTGATTAATAATGAAGCACATCCCAACGGGTCTCCAACTCTGGAGAACTACTCATATACACTGTGTACAGACCAGGGACTCTTAGCCTCTGCCTTGTGAAGCAAGCTGGGTGATCCCTTTAAATTTTGGAGACCATCAAAAATGCTATCTTTTAGACTTTGCAGCGTGACCGATTTCAAGTAGGGTTAGTAAAATTTTAAAAGGCTGTATTTGCCTTAATACTTGACCGATTTGGACAAATGAAGTATCATTGTGTTTCGAATTGCATATACTAACAGATGGATTCATTTACATCAAACTCCGATAACAAACAAAATTTCACTTGGGATACCTACTTATTATCTAGTAGACTAGTTGTAATATTATTCATTTCCAACAATTGCATATTTCACTATTCAAATTATTTTAATTCAGGCTGCTGAAGTTTGTCTGGTTGATTCCTCAGAAATCTGGCTGCTTCTATTGGATTTTAGTTCTTGTAATGTGTATAGTTCAATAAATCAATAGGATACAGCTACAATAGGCCTTGGACCTGTTAGACGCTCTTAATTAATAGAAATCGAGACAGTTCTTCAGATGTGGTGGATTGTAGCAACTGTCACTGGCTCCAAGATATATGTAATGCTTGACCAGTATGCATCCAGTCGGGACTTGAAACAGTTCACTGACTCTGCTACTACTACACTCTCCGGAAAGTCATTCCATAGGTCAACCACCCTAAAGCCGAAAAAGTTGTGTTGCAGGTCCAGTCTTGAATACCGCTTCTTCAGCTTCAGGGGGTGTCCTCTGGTCCTGGTGTTGGAGTCTCTGATAAGGGGGCTGCCTGTCTTGTAGACACCATGAAGATATTTGAATACTTCAATCATATCCCCCCAGGCCTGTCTGTAGTACATGCTTGGGCTCTTCAAAAGATGCATATGTTGTTCGTAGGGTATTTCTTTGAATCCATGTACAAGCTTCGTTGCCCTTCTTTGGATCTTCTCAATTGACTCAGCATCCTTCCTGTAGAGTGGTGACCACACAACATTTCCAAATTCCAAAAGTGGACATGCAAGGGATGTGTGCAGTCTGCGGACAACATTTTCGTCTAGGTATGTGTACGATCTTCGAATGATGGCTAGTATTCCATTAGCTTTGTTGGCGGCTTCCTGGATGTGGTCGCTGAATGTCAGTATGTTGTCCACCTTGACACCCAAGTCCTTTTCTATCATTGTTTCGGAGAGCGGAACATTATTCACAGCATCATTCATTACATAGATGTGCTTGCTGTTTTTGCCCCCTAAATGCATCACTTTGCAGCTTCAGCTACCAATCACTTGACCACTTCTGCATTTTGTTGAGGTCCTTTTGCAAGTCCCCTGAGTCACTATCTTTCTCCATATGGCAGAATACTTTGGTATCGTCAGCAAACATTTGGACCATAGAATGTACAACTTCTGGTAAGTCATTGATATATATCACAAATAAGACTGGCCCAAGCACGCTGCCCTGAGGTATTCCGCTTTTCACCGGGCACCATCCTGATGGTTTGCCATTTACAAGAACTCGTTGTCTTCTGTGACTCAGAAAATCTCCTCTTATGCCATAGCCATGCAATTTCTTTAGCAGTCGCTGGTGTGGAACAGTGTCAAATGCTTTTTGGAAATCTAGATAAATAGCATCCAGATCTCCAAAGTCATCAATAACATAGGTCACTGAACACTCATGGAGATTAATGTATTTAATTTAAAAGAAATCCAGACTAGTAAAGCCATTGAACAAAGAAAACTAAGCTGTCATTTGTGGCGTTTTTCCTTTTTTAAATACAGATGTCGATGCAGACATTAAGGATATCGGTGATATATACATACAAAATTTAGAAAATGGCGAGATCTCGGTCAAGACACACCAGGGCGATTGTCTACTGAACAAAATAAAGGTATAAACAGAACTTTCTTGAATTGATATGCATGCTTCCTTACCTTTTTAGTAAATGCATCATACTCTGTTCAAAGTAACTGCAAGAGACAATGATGTCTTCCAGGATTATATTGCAAATGTTGAAGTAATGTACATAGCCAAATAATTGAAGAGTTACATATTATAGTTAATGTTAGTATTATTGTTGCTATAATTATCATGTTATAATTATTGTGTTCTCTTTTTTGTTATTTCTTATGTAATTTCAAATCATTTTTCATAGTTATGTAATTATAGATTGGACTCCACAAATATATCAGAACAAACAACAAAGATTAGTATTTCAGGGCTGGGCTGGAGTGTGATTTTTTGTTTGTTTATTTCAGACTAGTATTATAAGTATTATTTGGTAAGATATTTATCGTGAAACTGACCCGAAGCTTGAGCTTAGAGGTTGCTAGGATGAAAAACCCCAACAAGCCAATAACCTGCCAAAGCAGCTCTTGCAATTTGGTGTGGTGGCTTTTAAAATATTTGCTTAGCTTTTCCTCAAATTTGCGGGACTCAATATATAGTGATGCCTAAGAAACAAGTATGATTTTTGTGTGTAAAACAAAAAAAATCCCTGGAAACGGTAATCATATTTGAACCAATTTTAATGATTTAAAAAAAAAAGAGGTAAAATATATATGTCTTTTGGATTTAGAAAACGTTATAGTAAACTTGTATGTCCCAGCCAGGAACAATAAATCCATTTTTTTTTTAAATCACTAAATTACAAGGCCACAAATTTGTTATATATTAGTGGATTTATGTTAGTATTACTACTGCAGACTCCACCTGTATGCTCAGTGTTACCCAGGCGTGGCTCATTTTTCACTATATTTGATTGACAGACAGGCCTAGCCACTCTCACTAGTCAGAACGGAGATGTGCGGTGTGATGGTGTCCTCCAAGGGAACCTCTTCATCAACACTACATGTGGGGTAAGTCGCTATCAAAGTCACCAATCTGAAATAGCTGAAGCCTAATGAAAGCTGCATGATCCAATGAAATTAATCATATTTTCTAACCTAAAACAATTACCTATGTTTGATCCTCGGTGGTCTCCCCAGTATTAAAGAAAGGGATGGCGGGAATTGGTACAGCTGGTTCTACCTATAATATATGAAGTATATATGTATGTTGTGCAACTTACGCTGACATGAGCTGAAGCTCATGAAGCTGAAGAAGGAAAGAGCAATAAAACCAGTCAGACAGCTATTCTTCAGTAACAGGATAGTAAATGCCTGGAACGGACTGCCTGAACATGTCATAGAAGCGCCTTCCGTCAACGCCTTCAAGGGCAGACTGGATAAGCATTGGAGCGGGCTGCAATATTGCATACATCCGGTACTCGATGTGTTTAATCCTAGTAAATCAAATTTTGACATGCATCGACCTGATACAGGCTTTTAAGCCTAACAAAATCAGAAGCGGATGAGTATGAGTATGAGATGGCAGACTTAGTAAAAATAAGTAAACTTACACTGCAACAAATGGTGTCCTGCCATCCCCAATGCAATGTAGCGGGAACCCTAATCCTACATCTCCAATTTGGACATTGGTGCGCTCATTAAATATTTATTGCTGCATAGAAGTATTAGAACTTATTAGAAGTAATTTTATGTAAATTTAATAGAACCGGTCACTTACTGAAGCCTATGATGTCCAGCATTTCGGTGTGCATACCAAAGATTAGTGTATGTTTTCCCTTCAAATATCTCCAAAGTTAACCCTCATTAAAATTATTTAAAATTATTTAAAATTAAATAATGTTGATTACTTCCAAACTTAATCCTTTAAAATAAAATGTGTTTTATACAAGTATAAGTCGCTTATAATAATTGATCAACTCACTAATAATAATATAGTAATGTAAAGAATGTGGCCGAAACTCAAAGGCATTGGAATTAGGACTGCCTTATTATTCAATCCGTCCCCTTGTATATGAATTCATTATTTATCGTGTGCAGTAAGTGGTGGGCTTAGTTCTACCACCTGGTTCTGTGTGTTGAAACTTACGTGTCACATTCTATTTTCAGACGGTCCAGGTGCACCAGGTTCAAGGTTTGACATTTAATGTTAAAACGGAGTCGGGCGATATTAAAGGAAAGGCAGTCTATGCCGACAGGACAGAGCTAGTGACAAGCTCAGGTGACGTGTACATTGGCAGTTGTCACCGTGACTGTTCAATTCGAGCCTCTGGGTCAAGTGACGTTACCATTGGTAGGTGGCTAATACCAAAGACCCTATAATACTAAGACGGCTCACTCCCTATCTCTCCCATGGTAATGTAAATTTCGCAGTGCCACCTTGTGGTGGGTTTGATCAGCCCAGCTGCTGGTTGGTGTTTCACATGTAAACACATACAATTATATTATACATGAGATAGGTAAGTATGAATACACATTAATATGAAATTGCTATGAACAAATACACATCATCATCAGCATCACCATCAGCATCGCCATCAACACACATCTTTCACATTCATATATACATTTATACATATAATATAGCACCTGTTTAACCAAGAGAACAGCCAGCGCATCAAGTTGTGGGTTTGATCATTTTGATTACACAGTACAGGCTGAGTGAGCCATCTTAGTATTATAGGGTCTTTGCTAATACGATGTACTTACCACACAAGGCATCATGCCATATCGCTGTGTTACCGGGCGGGGAAGCCGAATCGGTAGAGCGCGAGTCTCGCGTGCGGGAGATTCGGAATTCGGTTCCTGGTCGAGTCAAACCAATGACTTATAAAATTGATACTCAATAACTTATCAGTTCCTAGCCAGGTGCTCGGCATTAATAAGATAGGGCAAGGACTGGTTAGCTCAGTTTCAGGATAATGTGACTGCGTGGGATATTGGGTCATGGTGCCGGTGGCCTGATATGACCTTAGATGTTGCCAGGACGTAAACCTCCACCAACCAAACCAACCACCCCTCTTAGTCCCTAACGGCGCACCCAACTATTCACTGGCGCTGGTGATAAATTGTTCATACCATCTGATCTGATCCATAAATAGTTCATATGCACCGTAACTGTTAAGGGTGGATATATTTTTACTTATTTCTGTTCACATTTTTTATTCCAGTTGAATAACATTTTTTTTTTGGTCAGCACCTAGGCATTGGTTTTCCGGCATGAACAGTTATGATGCATATCATTAATCGATGAGATGAGATGGTATAGACAATTTAAGCAATAACTGATACCAACCAGGCATTACAAATATAGGGATCTTATTTTGTATGTGTAGACTGGATGATACTCATTTAACTTTACATTATATCGTTGATTTGATGATCTTACCTGTGAGGAGACATGCGTACAATGGGTATGAATTATTGCTCCAGTTTGTAGTGGATTTGGAATTATGCAGATAATTGTTGCAGAATTCATTTAGATTGTAGGGTATTATTGTTAAATATAGGCTGGTGGATCTATCATGGTTATTTATTTTACTGTCGACGTGAAAAAGCTACATACTTAAAGTACTAGTACCCTCTGCTTATTCTCCACCCCATTTTTTACCCCCCCCCCCCCCTACAGAATATTAAATAACTTAGAAATGACTAACCCCTCCTGTATCACTGACTTCCGGTAAGATCAGTGTACAACCAGAACTATCAACAATACCTCGATATAATTACACCACTATTATAGTCATACTTATGCAATAATCCTATCGGCATTATCAACCTGTTTGCATCAATATAAAACACACTGTTTCATATGTATATATGGTAATATTTTAAAATTAAAATGTATGTTCCATCGTTATTTACTTATGGTATAGGCTTTTTTTTTTAAGTCCCATAAATTTATAGACGGATAAATAAAATATAAAATAACTTTCTTTCAGACTCCCTGGATGGTGACCTGTTGGTGCAGACACGAGAGGGTGACGTGGCCATCAGTTACGTAGCACGACATGATGTTATAGACATTTCGACTGATAAGGGTAAGTCCAATAGACATTTAAAGCTGCATAATCCGATGAAAGCATAACATTTTGGAAGGCCAGCCACTTATCCTAGATTTGATCCTACATACCCAACTTAGTATCTAAGTTAGATACTGGTGGCCGGACGCGGAGGCCGAATTGGTAAGAGTAATGGCTTACCATGCAAAATCCTGACCAAGTCAAACCAATGACATACAAAATTGAAACTTGTCACTACCTAGCCTATCGCTTCGAGGACGACTGGTTTATTTGGTATCAGGATAATATGACTGAGTGGGATATAGGATCATGGGGCTAGCGGCTGTCGGTTCCCCTTATTTTTGTTCTCCCTGATCACTTTCATCAAGGAATCTTTTACGCTATTGAAGAATGCAGGGCATTAATCACTAGGATAACAATACCTTTATTGGAACAACATTATGTACAGATAACCTCGCCATAGATTTCCGCTATTTTTGCAACAGACCACGTTGATCCCTGAGCAGCTGAGTCAGTCATTAGGCCTGAATGACCCTAATAGTTAACGCTTAG
This sequence comes from Branchipolynoe longqiensis, assembly GCA_030323885.1. Taxonomy (NCBI): domain Eukaryota; kingdom Metazoa; phylum Annelida; class Polychaeta; order Phyllodocida; family Polynoidae; genus Branchipolynoe; species Branchipolynoe longqiensis. The sequence continues at coordinate 47,887,577 of CM059186.1, forward strand.
CCATAGCACGTCTCGCTTTTAGTCTTGACTGTGCCCTAAATAACCCCCAGTATCGTTCAAGATAGACAAACCATGAATAATAAATAAATAATAGATAAATAATTAATGAGTAGTCATGTTCAATCATGATAATTATTAATAAGTAAAGTTGTGTTGGTCATGTTACTTCCCCTTTAATATGTCATATTATCTTTGTTTGTGTGCACCAACCATTGTCGCTGGACATATGAGGAGTCTCTTTTGACCGACTATAACCTTTATGGACAATTTGTCTAGCCTTACATTGAATCGACACGGGGTTAAATGCGCCTCCTGTGTTACTTACTTTCTAATAAGGTAACGTGAACCTGAAGCTAGCAGATTCACAAAAGACCAACGTTGACCTTGAGGGTTCCGAAGTGACCTTGTCCCAGGACTTAGATTTGCTTGCCTCCGAGAAGCAGATGCACGCAGAAAGAATGAGAATAAAAGGTAAGCTGAGCGTTATCTCCTAACCAAGTTGTATTATAGTTATAAGGAAATAAGTACTGCCAGATTGCATTATAAATTAGCTGTCTGATTGGTTATTGGTGGTTTTGCAACTATCATGCTATCACTTTTATATTTAAGAGTCTGCTACTGTTGTAAATTGTTAATATCTTATAGCAGATGTCAGGATCCTATATTAGGCCTGGCGTCTGGCGTTGAGCACGAGTGAGTAGTCAACTACCCTAATCAACCTCCAGTTGTCACCACAGTTCAAGTAATGGTTTACGCATTTTTCAACCGGGCATTTGGTTTGTTGTTGCAGACATTTTTTATACATACACAATTCGGTTAAAATCAATGGGGGACCTCCGACTTTTTAGTTCAAATTCGTGCCGTTAGCGTCACCACTGAACGAGTGGGCCTATTCGGCACACTGTCACACTGCAAACTTAATGGCAGTGAGCAATCTTCATACAGAAAAAGTGAAATATCTCTAAAACCACACTACCTAGACACAAAACGCTTGGAAGACATATAGAAAACATATTCACCGAATAAATTATATTAAATTTATATGGTTAGGGTTGTGCATTTCTATTAATTTTGAATGAAATAGACGTTTTTCACTGCGCGTACCGACAAACTCAATGCATTGTCAATGGCAGTGAGCAATCTTCATACAGAAAAAGTTTAATATCTCTAAAACCACACCACCTAGAAGCAACCCGCTTGGAACACATATAGAAAACATATTCAATGAATAGATTATATTAAATTTATAAGGTTAGGCTTCTGCATTTCTATTAATTTTGAATAAAACTAACATTTTGCACTGTGCGTACCGGCAAAGTCTATGCATTGTCAATGGGTGTGAGCAATCTTCATACAGAAAAAGTTAAATATCTCTAAAACCACACCACCTAGAAGCAACCCGCTTGGGGCACATATAGAAAATATATTCAACGAATAGATTATATTAATTTTATAAGGTTAGAGTTCTGTATTTCTATTAATTTTGAATAAAAATTGACGTTTTGCACTGCGCGTACCGGTGTAGCAGGAAATCGCAAACCCTGTAAATCGCAAACCCCCACTTGTGATTTCCTAGGAAATCACAAACCCCCATGCCATATATGGGCATGTGGGGTTTGCAATTTCCTAGGAAATCACATATCCCCCCTGGAGATCACAAACCCCCCATGTTAATGATACAGATAGTTTTTCTGGTTGTTCTTATTGATGTAGTCTAGTATCTTTGACAACAAATTGATCTGGTCCCCTAGCCTTCTTATGGCAGTGAATATGGCCCTTGCTGTGAGAGGCATGAAATTAAAAATAATCAATTAATCCATCTCATGAGGGATCCCCTTATATGAAAATAAATGTGGCAGCCTATGTATGTGCAGCCTATGTATGTGCAAAGTGCCTGATAGTTTTGTAGGGAATTGGATATTTGTTAGTTCAAAGTGTTTAAATAAGTTGTGCTGGCTTTTCTTAATGTTGTGGTTTAGTATCTTTGACAAAAATTGATCTGGTCCCTTATACTTCTTGTGAGTGATCAATAGCAGTGAAAAAGGCCTTTGCTGTGACAGCATGACAATTAATCCATCTTGATCCTCCTTGAATCCATTTTATTAGAAGTTCAAAATCAAACATAGGCGTATAGCTGCCCTGCTTGTGGTGATAAATGCTACAAAGCATGGGGGGGGTTTGTAATTTCCAAGGGGGTTTGTGATTTCCTAGTAAATCGCAAACCCCGGGGTGTGCAATTTCCAGGGGTTTGCGATTTACTGCCACACCGGCGAACTCAGTGCATTGTCAATGGCCGTTTAGGACCACTGGTACCGATGCGCCATCTAGTGTCAACAAATGAACTACCCCGGATGTCCCCCATTAGAGTAGACTATGTATAGCACGTCTTAGCATGTTATAATGTTATTCTGTTGTTATTTCTACTAGACCCTCGCTCCCCCTGACCCGAATTCATTAGGCTCTCGCCTTGGGGAGTCGCCTAAATTGGAGATGCCAACTTATATCTGATTAGCACAGCACAATAGACGATTTAGTTTGACTAGGCTGAAGATTGGTCCCATGACTTTCTGCATAAAAATCTACTGTCCCCACTGTAAGCACTCTTTTTCCACCACCAAAACTTAATATTGGTTCCACCAATTCAACTCTATTTAATTCATCAAACATAAATCTATATTGACACCAATGTCCCATGCTACTTTGAACTGTAACACGCAGCATTGCTAATGGCTAGCATAATATAGTTTAGTTACTAAACCGAGAGATTGTGGAGTGTTAGCGTAGTACAGTAAGAACTCATCGAAATACAAATGAGACTACTAGTATGGTAATACGATATCTGGTATTGCACAGAAAGCTGCCACGTTCACTGTTAGTGGGGTAATGAGGTTTTTGAATGCGTCTAGTTTATTAATTCCGGACAAATTGTAATAATAATAGACAAGGCAGTGGGAAGAACTTGTGCTCTGGGTAGGCCTTAAATCGTACCAAAAAAACACACACATAAACTGCAGGAAAATTAAATAGACATACCAAATATAGGAAGACATTGTCAATCAGTGCCAGTCTGGATTACTGTGAAGCAAGTTCCTTTCAATATATCTGACATATGCATTTACATCTTGAAAATCCTAGGTTTAAATCTAGAATAAGAGTTTTTACCTTAAAAATGTGATTTATGTTTTCATTATTTATGATTATTCATAGCAAGTACAGAGAATGTGTAGCGTCTAGCACTCATTGCATGCAAACCTTTGAAACACGTTCTTATTCACAAAAGTTACGTTCTCTGCATTTAGGTCTAGATAATTCTAGAAGTAGCTACATCTAGTGCTAGAGCTAGATATGTATAGAGTTGATAATTTAGGTACACATTGCTACCTATGTTTATATTTTCTGGTCAAAAAGCCAGGACAACATCATGTACTGATATTCAATTTCGTATTTTATTCATTAGATCTTGTACTTTCACACTAGGCATTAAACAAATTTATTTATGCAAGAGTCTTCAATAGTAATTGCTTTAAATATTAACTCCATGCAACTTAGTACTTGCTTCCAGAGTTGACCCGCAACCTGAGTGTCAGTTTAGTGCGCATGCCTCGCGAAAATAAGTCAATTAGAGTACGCTTGTACTAAGGTAAAATATTTTTTTTAAATTGGTGATCGTCCCCACCCGTGCCCGAAAAATCGCCCGCCCCTGATTTAAGATTTTTGTTTGTTTAAACTATCAAAAATGTGTCGGGCTAGCAGCAATTCAACTTTCGTAAAAACACAATCTGTGCAACATTGTCATCATGTTATGGTATTTCATGGTTTAGCCTGATATCCAAAGAAACACCTTAAAGGGACTGCAACATGACCAACATAACTTTACTAATGATAGTTACATATTACGGCCACGCCATATGCCAGGGGGGAAAAGTTAAAACATTTGGCGTAACTAGTATGTGGGTAACATCCCTCTGTCTCATCTCCCCAGGCCTGCTGAAAGGTGGCGCTGTGGTCGACGAGAAAAACGCTGATTTGCTGGGCAGCACACAGAGACGTCTAGTGGTGAAAACCGGCAACGGCATAATTAGCATTTCTACCGGCGATTGGTTCAGTTCACTTAGGCTGCAATCGGAATCAAATGGAATATAATATGTGTATGTGGAATAAATAAATAAATGTATACACAAGATGACCTGTATGTGTCTGTTTGTCCTTGCATGCATGTTTAATCTTTTATTCCACCACTGACACCGAACAGTATCATACCAGATATTTGATCATTCGCTACTAATGGTACTGGTTTGATCGATACTACTTGTACTATTATTGTACTAGTCTAATATTCCACAATCTCATGGTGTTTTTTTTTTCAATTTTTCAAAAGAGTGTCATATCAAACAAATTAATTTTTGTTAAAGTGTAAGCACGTCCCATCTGAGTTCCACAAGATAATAATCACTTTAAAACCGTTATTTTTAATCCAATAAACAGGATTATAAGCAATGTGAAATGATAACACTGGTGAAGTGCCTGCAGTCTGATGGGTTACCACTGGCGACACTACTTCCACAGTAGTCGGGTTCCAGTACCCATGGTTGCCGCTAGGTGCCGTCTGAGTGCATGTTTTGCTTGGATTTATACAGTTGCCATTCGCCCTTAGGGTGTTTTTGTTTTTTGGCTGGTTAGGAGTGGGTTGCCCAGAGAAATGAGTGCAAATTATGGGGGAGTGAGCATATGAGAGGGAGGATAGAAGCGCATACATATAGGGACATGCATGCTACAAAACCGCTCAAGACAAGTCATAACAAAACCCAAAACTATCGGTGTGGTTGTGGCGCCACCTATGGACAATACGACGGAATGGTGTCTATATTTTGTTATAGTTAGTATTCATTAGGTGGCAGCACTATAGCTTAACACTGATTAGACTTTTGTATATTATATCGCAGAATGGGACAAGTGCTGTCAGTATCATAAGGAATTAGTTCATTGCTTGTCGCCTTACATACCGTGTCGCATGGGTTTGCTCATTGGGGTTTTACATCCTCGCAATATTGTAGATCATATATCAGGAGGCCCTAGTTACTCCAACAGCACTGTCTCTGTGGCAAGGCTGCTAATGGAAATGCTACATATCCCATTAAAGGGACCAGATATAGGTCGCTGGCAACGGGAACCGTACTCCGACAAATGCTCTCCAAGCACAACCTTGTTTAGTTTTTATGTTTAATTGAACCAAGTATGTGTGGGGAGAGTAGGGGACCAGGGCTGTGCTAATCTGAACTGCAAAGCCAGTTGGTTGTCTCCAAAATGGCCGCCCCCATAGACGGCGGCCATTTGCAATGGAAAAGCTGCGCTGTGATTGGCTGAAATTGTGCCGGCAACAGGCTCACACAGTAACAAGAGTTGCTGGTTCCCAGTATGGGCGGCAATAAATTAAGCCCAAATCTATTCAAAGCTGTCATATTTAACAGAATTACATACTCAAATAATGAAATTTAATTAAATTAACCTTAAATTCCAAGCGATATTAACGTAGCAGCTCGATCAGCGTCGAATCGCCGAGTGTAAACAAAACAAATAGCAGTGATTGCCGCAACGTGCGAAAATCCGCGCATGCGCAGAAGCCACGACAGGCCGCTGGTGTTTTGGGGAGTTTTCAGTCGCATCAGAATTTCAAATCGAGTTCGTTTGTTTTCCACGCGGCGGATAGCTGGCGACTTTAAATGTCGGACTGCCGAGTTATGGAAATAATCCCATGATTTTGATACCCAATATGCTCAAAATATTATTCAAATATTTATATATCATATTCAGTTACTTATGGTCGCCGTGAATATGGCCTATAGATGCTGCCGACACGGCATAAAGCAACCACCAATCAATCAATCAGTTACTTATGGGGTGAATGATGAAATTGTGTAGATTAATAGACTTTAAAAGTCAAATCAAGAGCTCTCTGTGGCTGCCAACTAGTGGTTTACAAAAATTAATTCTCTCCCAATTACTCAACTTTACATCAATTGGGCCTATAGGTTAAGCTTACACTTGAACCACCCCTTCCACACTTAATTCGTACTGAAGCAGTTCTTGCTTGGAATTAGGCAGGCTTGTCATTCACCGCTCATTGTTCACGCGCACAGAGGACTTTTCTGTTATTTTCTGAGATAAATATAATTATTAGGTTAATCGTTATAATCTATGTACCCTACTTTAGTTAAACATAACTTTTATTGTAAATGGCTAACTTTTGAGATATCTGAAGTGCAGACATGCCAAATTAATTGTGGCAAGCATACCACACCTCTGACACCATAGGGTTCTGCAGTAACATATTTAATTAAATTGACTCAGTATTCCTTTCTATGTGGTGACAAATGTTTAATAAATGCACCAGATCTATGCTTGATATGTAGAATAATATCTCGATAATTGTTTCGGTTTTTGAAAATTAGACGTTTTCATCGGACTATGCAGCGTTAATCAACGAATATGACACAAATAACATCAGAAACATATTTAGCCAACTACACTATTGCTGTGGTATCTCTTTCAACAACACCAAATTCTTTAAATCCCAGCAAATTTAGTGTCACAAACTATTGGAAACTAACTGCCCCACACCCGCCCCCAGAGGTACCAATAATGATGTTATCGACTCGGTGATCATTTTGTTTCGGCACTGTAGTCCTATAGGTCCTATGTAGCGTGTCCAAGTAAATCATAGACAACTCATCTGCATAGAAGCTATCTGGCAACCATAATTATGTTTACCCACCCACCTACACCTCACATGTATATGGGTCACTCTCCTGAAAACTGGTCAGCATGGGATGGGATTTTAAAACATCAATAAAAAGAATTCCTACTTATTTTTTTCCTTATACTTTTCATATTCATGTTCAGATTTGATGAAAGAAACAAGGGAAATAAAATAAACTGTGTGCAACTTTGGTCCTTTTAGTTATGAAGTGATTTTATCAATATATCAAACAAAACAGTTCCCAAATCAAAAAGGAAGTATATATTAACATGTATGCGTGCTTAAATAAAAATCTTTGTTTGATGTCTTCAGAAATAACATTACAAATTTCCATCACACATGTAACCAGTGGTGTCTGGATGCCACACAAATATTGTACACTAATTATTCAGTGAATAAAGCATGGCTGGGAATTACTTTAAAAAAAATCAATATAAGCCCTACATATTTCTGTCTATTATGCCATGATTAATATGCTTCTAAGTATGATATTATTTAATTCTGATTAGATTTTTATTAAGCAGACTGTGTGGTGTCCTAAACATGTGTTACACATGTGACACACATGTTATACTACCATAAGACATAGCTTAATCATGGACTACACCTTTATTTTTTTATCTCATCAATTGATATTTTACATAGATGTAAAGGGGGGATTTCCAGCTTTCATTTGCAAACAGGCAGCAAAATCTTTGTTTGATGTCTTCAGAAATAACATTACAAATTTCCATCACACATGTAACCAGTGGTGTCTGGATGCCACACAAATATCTTACACTAATTATTCAGTGAATAAAGCATGGCTGGGAATTACTTTAAAAAAAATCAATATAAGCCCTACATATTTCTGTCTATTATGCCATGATTAATATGCTTCTAAGTATGATTTTATTTAATTAGATTTTTATTAAGCAGACTGTGTGGTGTCCTAAACATGTGTTACACGTGTGACACACATGTTATACTACCATAAGACATAGCTTAATCATGGACTACACCTTTATTTTTTTATCTCATCAATTGATATTTTACATAGATGTAAAGGGGAGATTTCCAGCTTTCATTTGCAACCAAAAAATGTAAAGAAATCAAATATTAGATTTTAACTCTCCAGGTGACACTTCTGGCTAGTTTTCAGGAGAGTGACCCATATGCATTTCGTTCGGTTCGGACATCACGTGACCTAGTCACTATTCAATGAACCGGTAGTTAGGTAGTCTGCATTTAATTAGCCTCATGTAGTGACTACATCCTGGCTAGCTGAAACTCCGTTCGCCCATACTGGACTGACTAATCAATTTGTCGCCGCCCGTCGGTCTTCTGCCTAAGCCAATTTAAAGCGTGTATTGTTTATTTGTGAAACAGCAATTAACTTTTAGCTACAATTTTAATTAAGGGGAAAAAAAGGTTGCTCTTAAAATCCATGACTACTTTGAGTTAGTAATGTGTGTGTGCCTCGGAGGAGAGAGCAAGGGAGACAGAGACAGAGAGAGAGAGAGAGACATACAGACAGACAGAGAGGAAGGGAGAGGGTACAGAGAGTTAAATGGGACTTTTGTGAGCTTTGAAGAGGCTCTCCCCCCATCCTTCCATCCCTCCATCCCCCCATCCCCAGGCCGCCTTCCCCGTTGACACTGCACTGATATCGAACCGCTGAGTCTATTGACAATTCCCTGTGAAAGCACTCCTACCCAATAGGCACTTCACCAACCTCCCCCCCCTCTCACCTCCCCTCACACACACATACACACACACACACACACAAACAACACACACACACAGCCCAAGGCACAAGGTTGTGCAAAACTTTCATAAGAAAGACTTGGACGCAGTAAACAGGTAGGCAAAGGCAAATAAATGTTGTTTTTATTGATCGGATTATAGACAAAATGGCGCTAAGCAGCATGGTATTGATTGGAGTGACGTCAGTCACTGTGGGGTCCTCCCTCATTGGTATGGATATGTGTGAATAAATAGATTACCCATTTGTGTGCGTGTGTGTGTGTTCAGTGCTTAGGCTTTGAAATGGTCGATTGACAAAGAGGAAGTAAACGATGCCCCATTAAAAATGCATAGGTACCAGCACACACACACACACACACTGTATGCAATGCAAACACCCGCCCCTGTCCTCATACAGGTACAGTCCATTTCCACACAGGTGGAACCAACCTAATACCAATTTGATGCGTATAATCGTGGCCAAGTACTTCCGGAGGAACTATACATTGGCTATGATTTATTATATTATTTAAATATGAAATGAAGACAACTAATACCAAAATGTGATGCGTTCCAAGCCTTCAGAACCAAACAGAATAGAGTCCCCCTCCCTCCCCTTCCCACCGTCCTTCCCTCCATGCCTATTGTGTACAGGACGATAACCTTGTTGGGAACTGTCATGCCGACTGAACCAGTAAATTGCCCCTTGCGGTGTCTGAATACACATTCACCCTTCTCGCCCTGAGCAGACAATCCACCTTGACAGCAGAGTGAGGCTGCGAATGACTTAGCTATTTTGCACCGAACGCGCCAGTTTTTTTAAAGATATTACTTTTAACCTAATGCTGATATTAGGGTGTCGCAACAGCGCGTAATGGATAGTGATGTAGATAGAAAGACACAGAGAGATATAGAGATAGAGAGAGAACGAAGAGATAGAGAAAGAGAAATAGAAATTGAGAGACACATTGTAACAGAGATAAGAATAGGCAGAATGAGAGAAAGAGAGACAGAGACACATAGAGAAACAAACATACATAAAGCAGGGAGATAGAGACAGAGTGACAGATAGAAGAAGGAATGGAGTGAAAGCTGCATATTCCGATGAAAACATAACATTTTCCTTGACAAAACAGATACCAAGATATGATTCTATATATTTAACTTAGATATTGATGCACTTATTAAGCATTTGTTGCCACGTAGAAGGGAATACCGAGTCAATTTAATAGAACCTGTTACTGCAGAAGCCTATGGTATCAAGACTTTTGGCATGCTTGCCAACAATAATTTGGCGTGTTTTTACTTCAAATATCTTGAAAGTTGGCCATGTAAAATAAAAGGTACTTCAAAACCAAAGTAAGATAGATAATAACAGTCGACCTAATATATTTCTCTCAGAAAATGGCAAAATCTCAAAACCATCGGACTATGTAACTTTAAGCTTCAGCATATTTATAGACCAGCCTATAAGAACACATAGGCATTTCAATGTCGATTTAAAGAGGGTCTTTGTATTAATTTATCAGCTTTCAGATGATTAATGTGTGTAGCATCCCACACCTGTGCCCCCCCCCCCAACCCACACACACATTGCGTGACTCACGGAGTGTTAGCGTTTCCATTTCTTAAAGCAGCATAGTCCGATAAGAGCATCACATTTTCAAAACCAAAACACTGCCCTAAATTTGATTCTACATATCCAACTTAGATATTGGTGCATTTATTAAGTTTTGTTGCTGCATATGACATGTTAAGTCAATTTAATATATCCTATTTCTGTTGAAGCCTATGGTGTCAGAGTGTTGGCATGCTTGCCAAAATTAATTTGGCTTGTTTCCACTTCAAATATCCTCAAAGTTAGCCATTTAAAATAAAAGTTACTTCAACTTAAATAAAGGTAGGTTATAGTGATCAACCTAATGTATTTACCTCAAAACATGGCAGAAACTCAAAACCATCGAACTATGCAACTTTAATGCTGTATAAAGTCCACGGCTGGAATCTGTGGTTGTGTAGGCAGGCTATAATGAAATCAATACAGGCAAGAAGAGAAAGGAAGAGTATAAAGAGTGAAAGTAGAGAGAGAGCCAAGCCCTCAGGTTTATTATTTACCACCACCTGACCTTATTCTCCAATGAGAATCAAACATCTCAAGCTCCACCAATGAACATCAAGCATTCCTGGGTTCCTATGACTAAAGTGCTCTGCCCACCACCACCATGTGGTGTGGCTGCTTGGTCACCACCTGCCCTGCGCTGAGTGTGTGGTGATCCGTGACTAACAGATGGGGAAGGGGCAGTGAGTAGAGCTCCAAGTGCCCCTTACACACTATCTCCTAGTGCCTCTTTCACACTATCTGACTAACACACAATGACTATTGACCATTAGTAAAGTATCACCAGCAACTACATAAATACAATTATGCACCTGGCCCTATATACCTTTCACCACAATAGACCATTTGCATTCCCCCACCAATGCGTTTTATCGGAATATCGGAATTTTTATGCCGTTGAAAGCATCTCTTCTTCTTAAACCAACAGACTTACCTAGATTTGGTCCTACATATCCAACTTACATCCTAAAACACTTATTACAGATTTATAATTTAATTGAACCTGTTTCCGTTGAACCTGATAGTGGCCAGCATTTCGCGGCGCCCACCAACATTAATTTGTCATGCTATCATTTCAAATATCACCAAAGACAAAAGTGACTTCAAACTAAAGTCAACATAGATTGCATTTATATTTATTAACCTAACCTATTCATCTAAATAATATGCTGAAGCTGTAAACAATCGGATTATGCAACTTTAATACCAGCAAAGACCTCTCTGTCGTCACGTCTGAAAGAACTGGGTGAAAGTCATCCATTATGCATACCTGCTATCTGCTATCGTCACGGTCTCTCAACATGTGGCCATATCTCCTGATATATATATATATATATATATATATATATATATAATTATTATGAGTAATTATAAATATATATAAGTATATAAAACTATATAGAAGTATGTAGAAATATAGGCCTATATAGATAAAGGATTCACCCGGTACTCGCAGTACACGGGTGAATACCAACCCTATATAAAAAACGGTTGAAAAAGCGGGTTAATGAATTGAGAGCCTAATTTCACAATCTAAGAAGCAACAATTATTCTTTACATATGTCTTATTGATAGCCTGCTACCTCTGAGTTGAAAAATATAATATAATATCTCGTTTAATAAGATGTAAAAGTAAAATCGACGGCGTTCTGCGGCCGCCATCTTGTCTTTTTGCATTCTCTCCCATTTCACCAACTCTGTTCTGATATAAGTAACCATTTGACACTGGTGCCAGGCATTCTACTTCTTGTTACATACTAACGCTATTTTCGCCCGTATTTATATAAGGCTGGTCTTCACCCGTGTACTACAAGTACCGGGTGAATCTTTTATCTAAGGCCTATACAGCTTAAGTCTGCGGGGTCTTAGTTCTGACAAGCATGCCAAAGTTAATTTATCATTTTTCCACTTCAAATATCTCCAAAGTTAGCCATTTTGAATCAAAATTACTTCAAAGTAAAGTAAGTTAGATTATTATATTGCTCACCTATGTAACAAAACTATATTTGTGCATATCCCTAAAGGCGGAATACCAGTGCCTCGGCACTGAAAACAATTTTGTTCAGCTGAGTAAAAATGATTAAAAAATACAAATGCATACACAATATACACACTCCACTGTCTGAGTTGAAGTCAATGTGACCTATTAATAGGTACTCCAAAGTCGGCGTATACGGTGTCCGCAGCGCAAAATTTGACTCATTTTAACTGTTTTAAAAAGCCTTGAATCTCCAGTAATACTGCTTGGTTTGAAATAAAAATTATATCAAATTAAAGCTTGTTCTTTTGCCTCTTAGGGTGTCTGATTTTTAATCATCATTATGAAAGAAATCACAGTCAATGGACACTTGTTGGCGGGTACCATCAGCAGCTCTGAGCATGCTTGCTGATTTTGTTTTCATCCAGTCTGAGCTACTCCCTTCCCTAAACTTGATGGCTTGGTGAGTACATTGACCTGAGCTAAAAATAACCACCAATAAAAGATAGAGAAGAATCTAGGCTTCATTACCATATCAAGCATGAGTGTTTCTGAGTGGGAAATTTGATTGAACTGAAGGAGTGAAAACATTAAGACATTAATCCTCATTGAAAATTTATCAGGATCGTTTTGAAAATTATATCATCAGAAAGCTTAAGTCTTCCTCTACCAAACCAGAACAATATTTGGTTGAGATTTATATCATACGCATCAAGCATGGTCTGAGAAGTGACTGCTGCAAGAATTTGGCTATTGTCAGCTAATATTATATAGACATTTTACTATGACCGGATGCGGGGCCTGAAGTGATAGGTCGCGGCCTTCCCGTGTGGAATGTCGGGAGTTTGAGTCCCAGCTGGGTCAAACCAATAACCTTGTCACTATCTGGCCTGGCGCTCGGCATTAATAGGTTAGGACAATGACTGGTTATCCCAGTATCAGGATAATACGACTGTGTGGGATATCAGCTTATGGTACTAGCATCCCATTCTCCCAATAAGTCACCATGAGTGTGCACTATCACAAGTCCTTACCCATCATGATATTACCTTAGATGTTGCTAGGATGTAAAACAACAACAAACAAAACACACATTTTGCTATGACATCGCATGTGCTGTTCTAGGCCTACATAGATAGGACTCATCCCATTTCGGTACGGTTCAAACCCTGGTCGAGTCAAACCAATGACTTACAAATTTATACTTTTCGCTTCCTAGCTAGGCGTTCCGCATTATTAGGATAGGGCAAGGACTGGTTGGCTCAGTGTTGGGATATTGTGACTGAGTGAGATATCAGGTCATCGTGCTGGCGGCCTGGTCTCCCAATGGGGCACCACTATACAGTTACCATGAGTATGCATTATCACAAGTCGTTACCCATCATGATATGACCTTAGATGTTGCTAGGATGTAAAATAACAATAAACAAAAAAAAACAAGACACAAATTTTGCTATGACATCGCATGTGCTGCCTTAGGCCTACACAGATAGGCCGCGTCCCATTTCTGTAGGCCGTGATCTGATCTCGTTAACTCGGCGCGGCAGGGTGGAATGGCGAGGTTCTGCAATTGTCATTCTCGACTGAACGCGCCCCACCTGTTCCGCGCCCGTTTAATTTGTTTCACTTCGGCCATAATGGCATTTCGCCGAACCCCTTTTCAATGCGAGTCATCCACAGCTCCTGGGAGAGGCGTCAGGTATAGTTCAACTCCAGTCCCCTGAGCACTCTGTTCCAGTGGTCGAAAATTAGCCAAAATTAGTCTCTTTTAAAATTTCTTTTTACATTATTATAGTAAAACCTCTCTAAATTAACCGACCATGGGACCGACTTTAAATGGTCCAGTTCGGGAGGTGGTCGGTTTAGGGAGGTACTTTTTTGTTATCGTTACATTGGTATTGTATGGGCGATCGTTTGGGAACCCAAATAAAGTGATCAATACAGGAGAGTTGTCGATCTGTGGAGATGGTCGGATAGAAAGGTTTTACTGTATTGTTATTTTGATTATAATTTTTTTGTTATCCTTCCTAATTCTACCATTCGCGTCTGAGCTGGTGGGAACTAATTAATCAACAATTCGGGAAAATCCTTAATTGCAGCATGTTCTGCTTAATCTAAGAAAGAAACGCATTAGCTGGTTGGCTTCTATGCAATTACCAGTGTGCATAAAGTTACCAGCGGACAGGTAGGACAAATGCTGCGCTCTGCAACTCCCTAGTTAGATGAAGGCATAAACTTGTCTAAAGGCCCTGTCACACTACGACGTATGGCGTCAGTGCGTGCTCAACATTAGAAAATTTGCCAGTACATCGGCATTCATCAAACTTTTCAGCGGTGGGGGGTAAAAATGGGAGTATACACAATGTACCACAACGTATGTAGCACATGCAGAACATATCTCTGATGTATTGCTAGCGTATGAGAGCATTCATGTACCTCGCAAAATGTTCGCAAAACATTTGCAAAATGCTCACATACGCTCATGGAGCGCTCACCAACGTTACATGCGTTACTCCATCGATAGAAGTATGGCATATACGTTAAATACGCTGGAGATACGGCAGGCATACGTTCGAAGTACATTATGAGTGTGTAATGCATTCATTGGCAGTACGCGGTCCGCACGGACAGCACATTCCCACTGGTTGAACATACAGCTAACATGCAGCAATGTATACCAACATATCCCTAACGTACTCCCAACATATGCCGACATATCCCGAACATACAAGCAATGTATGAACGTACAAGCCACACATCGACACACGTTGACAATTTTAAGCATGCATAAACATTTTCAGAGCCTTGACGCGCATCAACATAAGATGACGTATACCGACGTATCCAGAACATATACGCCATATGCCCAACATACACATACCGTATGATGACGTACGCCGCTGTGTTGGTCGAAAATCACATACGTCAGCATATGCCATGGCTATACTTCGTAGTGTGACAGGCCCTTAAACTAAAATACTGGCCTAGCATTTGCTGCATAGATGGGCTTGCTTCCCCCAATAGCCAATGTCTACTTTTTTGTGCTGGGGAGTCGTTAAACAAACAAAGATGGGCTTTCTAAGTGAATTTAATTAGTGCTGAAGCAATGGCGTCCAGCATTTCAGTGTGCATGCCAAAATTAATTTCTCCTGTTTTCATGGTAATTATCTCCAAAGTTATCCATTTGAGATATAAGTGACTTCGAACTAAGTTAAAGTAGGTTATGATCATAAGTCTAATATGCAGGAATTCAAAATCACCGGATTCAAGCTGCATTGTCTGATGGTTTAGAGTTCCTGCCATTTTCTGGTGTGAACACATTTGGTTTATCATATGTTTATGGGTTCAAAATGAGTTTAATGTATAGTATGGTATCTAATGTAAGACAGGGTTGGGGGACATTCACCCGAGTTCAGAGTGTGTAGCCATACCAAGGCCGCGTTCAACTAGGCGTCTCAGAGAAATTCCAAATGCTGCGCTACTTTGAATGGGGTTTTAGCGGTTAGGTGCCTCGAAAATGGCAGCCTCCATAGCGTGCACTTGCCTGCTACTCAGTGCACATGCGCAACTGATTGTTCATTTTCGCCTCCTACCCGAAAAGCGCGATGTCTCTGAGTCGATTCCGAGTCACACGTTGAACGAAAAATTGGCAAAAAAAAAGATGTCGCAGAAACGTACCAGAGTCGACTCTGAGGTGGACCCTGAACACGGCTCAGGTCACAACTTCAGTGGGCAGTAACTTGGAATACATGTGTTGTAAAGAAGCCAACTGGCTGACGCATTTATTTCCTGGATTAAACAGAACTGATATAAGCTACATAGAAGGGCATCATATGCCGACAAATGCTTGCACACCTTTGTCTGGTTTTTCATTTTGTGGAACCGGGTATGTTAGGGGAGAGTGCTGAGGTTGGTTGCACCTGCTATTTTGTAGTTAGTCCAGCAGCACTGACAGGACTTCTCATCATCATCATCATCATGCTGTCAGTCACAATGCAACAAAAACTGCTTTCATTACTTAACCGCCAGTCTACATTTAGCTCTCTCCTGTGAGAGTGATGTCCATGAGTCAGTCTTAATGTCTCTCAGCTTCAGGTTTCTCTTGATAGTATCCTTGAACCGGAGACGAGGGCGTCCTCTCTTTCTCTTTCTCTGACCAGAAGGCAATTGAGAATATAGGATCTGCTTTGGTAGCCTGTCTGTTGACATCCTCCTAGACAACCATATCAACAAAAAAAGAGTAGAATTTGCAAGATAAGGCCTAAATACATAGTTTAAATGCTTATTATCATAACCGGCTACTTTTGGTGTAAATTGATTAAATTGAATTGAGAGATTTCTATGGCTGCCCTCTTGGTGGTCCCCTTAGATTCCCCTGTCTGTGCTTGGTTATGGGGGGGTACGTGACCTAGTGGTCACTGGCTGCACGACTGCAGCATTCTTTAAACGGCGCCGTTAAAACGGCCCGTTTTTGGTAGTTTTTTGTTTTTTTCTCTTTCTTCTCTTCCAGCTCTTCTACTTGTTGGGATGCAAGGGGGGGGGGCTCTTTGTGTTGTCGGTGTGGTGGTGGCGTGGTGTGGTGGTGGCCCAGCAGGTGGCAACATGTTCTCGGGGCCCATGGTCCTGTACCTCGACTGGAGAGCAAAGCAAGATCCGATGTCGTTGGCAACAGGGCCATGGGTGGCGCATTGGTCCTCCAGGCCCCCGTCGCAGGGTGGGTGATCCAGAGCCAACAGAGCTCCTGGACCGGGGTGTGACTTGGCATCCGTGACCCCAGCACCCACTCCATCGGTGATCGAAGCGGGAACCGTCGTTGTGGGCGCAGGGGTTGAGGCTGTCACACCCGGTGTATCCGGGACCGCAATGGGCTCCCGGTTGTAAGAGATGACTGCATACATTGTTGTCTTAGTTACAACTGTTTTTTTCAAGTCACGTACAGTGTTTCCGCTGGTTCCGCCCTACTACCGCTGGTTACCCTGGCTGGTCTCTCACCTGCCTCACACAGTCGGATATCTACCTCTACGCACTACAATACATTACATCCCCTGTACAATGAATGCAGTTCGAGGTTATCGACTGTCCAGGATGGACAGTATAACTTTCGACTAACAGTCTCAACATAATTGAATCATTTTTTAAGTACATTTAGTGTTAAGTATGAACTACAACATATTTCTGTCATTACCTTAGTACAATCAAGTTGACAATTTGTACTCACAATTTAAAGCTTCAGTTTTCTTGACCTTGCTGCTCTATGTTTGTCGTATGAAGTTCATGATCTAATACTTCCACCACGCTGTCTCTCTGAATCATATTGACATTTGATTTCGTTCTTGTTGCTTAGGGTTCTAACACAAGTCATCTACACTGTGATTAAATGAAACAAAATAACATGACCTACGTAGCCTGTAGGCTATAGCTACATTTAAATTTTAGATCAATCTCCACCACCGTTTGCTTACATTTTAGTTTAACATTTTAATTCGACACATCATAGCAAATCTCCTACTCAAATAACCATTGTCTCTTGCCTTGCCGAGTGTTACCGTAACACAATATCTTACTGTACCCGTTTATTTTTAATCTAGTTTATTCTGTGTCTGTTGAATCATCTCTCTTACCCTTTATATCGGTTCTACTTATGTATTTTGTATCTCCAAATCCTCATTGGAGCACTGGTTTTATGACTCTCCCGTACCAGGTGACATATTTTCTTTCGGGTATGTTTGTAGGTATAGTTTGTACGTCTCGTTTTGTCATTGTGCTTCGTGTGGGTGGTCGTGCTAAGGTGGGTGTGTAGTCATTTCTTGTTTTGTATATGTGTATTCGGTTTCTCTTCAGTGTTTTGTTGTTTTGTGTGTTTTGTATCTCGTAATTTCATATGTGTGTTG
Source organism: Branchipolynoe longqiensis (assembly GCA_030323885.1). Taxonomy (NCBI): domain Eukaryota; kingdom Metazoa; phylum Annelida; class Polychaeta; order Phyllodocida; family Polynoidae; genus Branchipolynoe; species Branchipolynoe longqiensis. The sequence goes on from CM059186.1 coordinate 47,905,546, forward strand.
CACTTGTTATTCTTCCTTTTGCCTAACTGCCTGTGTGCGTCATGTACTGTATAGGGTCATTCACTTTGAGTGGTGGGTGTTGTTTGCCCGCGTGTTTGTCGAAGTATTTCTTTTGCTTTAGCTGCACCACTACAACTTGGTTGTGTGTCAGGTGTTGTGCAGTTGGCTTTAGTTGTTTGTTTTGTTGTTGGAATTTTCGATCGCAGCCGTCTACTCATCAACAATTGTGCGGGCGACGCTTCTAACCCGGTTATTGTGGTGTTCCAGTAATTTAATAGTGCCAGGCTGTAGTCTTTCTTCTCCCTGACTGCCTTCTTAATCATTCGCTTTAAAGTTTGTACATAACTTTCTATCTGTCTGTTACTTTGTGGAAAATGTGGGCTCATGAATACGGCTTTGAACCCATACTCCAGGGAGAATTTAGAATATTCTACACTTGAAAATTGAGGACCATTGTCTGATACTATGACTAGTGGTATTCCGTGTCTCCTGAATATTTGTTTTAATTCATGTATGATTGCTGTGCTGGTCGTCGATGTTAATTCGACGACCTCAGGAAATTTCGAGTAGTAGTCGACCACTAACAGGAAAACTTTCTGGTCTATCTGAAACAGGTCTGCACCAATTCTGTTATGGCATTAATGGAATTTGGTCTGGTTGCATTGGCTCTTTGTGCTGCGTGTTGCGAAATTGCTGGCATAATGAGCATCTGGAAATTATGTCTTCAAGTTTTGTTTGCATTCCTGGCCAAAATACCAGATCCGTCGCTAATTGTTTACTTTTGGTCACCCCCATGTCGGTTTTGTGCAATCTCCTTAACATCTCTGTTTGCTTTGTTTGTGGTATTATGATATGGTTTCCTTTCAGGAGTAACCCATTGTCTACTGTGATTTCTGACCTGTATGTAAAGAATGGCTTGGTGTGGTTAACTATTTGGTTGTTTTGCTCAGGCCACCCGGTAACAGTGTAGTTCATTACCTCTACCAATGTTGGATCGATGATTGTTTGTTTGCGTATTTGGTCCAGCATGTTGTCCACCAATTTGATGGATGCGATGATCACGTCGTGGTCGAACAAGTCGTTGGGCTCTATGGATGTGCTGTGATCTTGGGACAAGGCATCTGCAATTAACATGTCGGTACCCTTTATGTATGTTACATTTATATTGTAATTGAACAAGCGCATCCGCATACGCTGCATACGAGTGGAGAGTTGGTGTAAGGGCTTGTTTAGTATAGCTACTAATGGTTTATGGTCAGTTTGTACCAACACTTTTTTTCCGAATATGTAATTGTGAAACTTTGCGCACCCAAAACAGATCGCCAAGTGTTCCTTTTCTATGACCGCATAGTTAGTCTCTGTATTGTCTAATGACTTTGATGCTAAAGCGATCGGCCTGCCTTGTTGTATAAGCGTGGCGCCTAACCCCGATTTGGAAGCGTAAACTTGCAAAGTGATATCTTCGTTTACATTGTAGAATCTCAAAACTGGTGCTGTCGTTAATAACACTTTTAATTTGTCAAACGCAGCTTGTTGTTCGGGACCCCAGTGCCATGCAACTTCTTTGTTTATTAGGATTCTCAGTGGCTTGCTGATACTAGCTAAATTGGGGATGAATTTGCTTACATAGCCTATCATGCCAAGGAAACATTGCACTGATGCTATGTTTTGTGGTGTCGGGAGGTCGTTTATCGCCTGGACTCTTTCTTTGCTTGGTTTGAGGCCCTCCCCTGGGGGGGGGGTCAGAGTGGGGGGGGGGGTCAGAGGGGACGGTGGGGGGTCACAGAGTGGGGGGGCTAAAAGTGGGGGCGTGGGGTGTCAGAGTGTGGGGGGGGGTCAGAGTGGGGGCGGGGGGTGGGGGCGGCGGGGGGGGGGTCAGGAGGGGCGGGGGGGGTCAGAGTGGGGGGCGGGGGGGGGTGTCAGAGGGGGTGGGTCAGAGTGGGGGCGGGGGGTCAGAGTGGGGGCGGGGGTCAGAGTGGTGGGGTCAGCGTGGGGGGGTCAGAGTGGGGGTGGGGGGAGTGTGGGGGGGTCAGAGTGGGGGTGGGGGGGTGGTCAGAGTGGGGGGGGGAGGGGGGGGGGGGGGGGGTGGGGTGGGGGGGGTCAGAGTGGGGGCGGGGGGGCCAGAGTGGGGGGGTCAGAGTGGGGGGGTCAGAGTGGGGGGGGACAGAGTGGGGGCGGGGGGGTCAGAGTGGGGGGGGGTCAGAGTGGGGGCAGGGGGGCGTGACCATTTCCGGCTCTGTCTAGCACACTCTTAAGATTCGCATTATGCTCAGCAATAGTCTTGCCATAAATGAGGATGTCGTCAGTTAACATTAACACCTTTCAGATCACCTAATATTTCATTCAACTGATAGATAAAGATGTTGAAGGCAGTTTTTATCCCGAATGGTAATCTAGTGTACCTGAACCTACCCCATGGAGTATTGAATGTACATAATCTGGATAGGGAGTGGCCTATGAACGTTGTCTCGCCCTGCGGTTGGAGTCGGTGCCCGGAGTACGTTATCAGCCTGCATCTTGGTGCGCTGAGATTTCTGTTCGGTAACTTGACGAATATCTTCATTGGCAGTATGTTGGCCTCCGACTCGGTGTCTAATTTAAACCATATCTTTGTTCGGCCAATGCTTATGTTCGTAAACCACAGGTCTGATGATATCACACCCTCGGATGTAATGGCGCCCATGTACAGCTCACTGTCGAATGGCTCAAGTGAAGGGGGGGTGTGGCCAACTCTCACGCATGTTGGTTTCCTCAATTTCAATGTCTTTGAGAGGTGGTCTTGTTTGTCGCTTGCTACGGCAAACCTTGATGAAATGCCCCCATTTTGCCACACCCCGCACATGTTTTAGCTTTAGTGGGACACTGGCCTCTGCGGTGTGTATATCCGCACCAGCCGCAGGGTGTTTGCACTGTCACACTTGATTGGTTTCACCTCGTCCATGGATGCATTTGCCTGACCGCCGGTGCAGTCATGCGTGGTTGTTGGCGCCTGTCAATGGCGTCCCCTGACACGTCTTCTGCACTTATGTCATTAGATAATTGCGCTGCGGTGTGCTCGCTTACGCGGCACATATCTTCACACTGTTGCAATGTTATATTAATGGTCTGCAATAGACGGTTTCGTAACTTATCACACTGCACTCCACAAACCAACCTGTCGCACGGAAGCGCTTCTTCCATGTCGCCATATTCGCATTGTGGTATCATGTGCAATGATCCCTCATGTACGTGTCCATTAGTTGGTTTCTCTGGTTAAACCGGTTGAATTTGTACCTCAGCACGGTGATGTTTGTCTTTCCTTCGCAGTAAAGATGAAACTTTTCGACAAGCGGCGCAAGCTTGTCTCTGTTGCTTGCCGGAAATTCCATGCTGCTGTGCACTTTCTGAGCCCCCAGGCCCGCCATGTGCAAGAACACACAGCACTGAATTTTCTCGGTCTTTGCCACTACTCCTATGGCTGTAGCATAGATGTCATACAAATTATACCATATCCTCCAGTTTGCAGCCAGGTTCTCATCCAGGTTTAGTGGACCTGGAGCTTTCAGGCCTGTCAACGCCATGTCAGGTTCTTTTCCTTTCCGTATCTGACACCATGTAAGAGATGCCTGCACACATTGATGTCTTAGTTACAACTGGTTTATTCAAGTCACATACAGTGGTTCTGCTGGTTCCGCTGGTTCCGCCCTACTACCGCGGGCTGGTCTCTCACCTGCTTCACACAGTTGGGTATCTACCTCTATGCACTACAATACATTACACCGGCGTGGGTGCAGTGGCCGGGACCTCATGGGGCTCTTGGTGTGTGTGGTTTTTAGTGGGTTGTGTTTTCTTTTATGTGTGTTTTGTTGTTGTTGTTTTTGTGGTCGGGACCTCACAGGTTCTTGGCCTGGGGGTGTGTTGTGCTGAGCCCTTGCAGGGTGTGAGCCAGGGATGGTGGGTGGGTCGGGGTTAGTTTGCCTCCCGTTTATTTTAGCTTTGGATTTGTTTGGGGCCACATAGGGCTCCCTGATTGGACCTCATGGTGCTCCCTGATGGGACCTCATGGGGCTCCCTGATGGGACCTCATGGGGCTCCCTGATGGGGCCTCACGGGGCTATCTGCTGGGACCCCGTGGGGCTCCCTTATGGGACCTCACGGGGCTCCCTGATGGGGCCTGATGGGGCCTGATGGGGCTCCCTGATGGGACCTCACGGTGTTCCCCGATGGGACCTCATGGGGCTCCCTGAGCGGCTCTCTGGTTTGACCATGTGGTGCTTCCAGCCCCCAGGACCATGCAGAGGTCATAGGGCACAGTTTGGTACAACCCTACAGGTTGGTGGTTGCTATTCACCGTCGTTACTGTCGGGTTCAAAGTCGTCGGCAATGGGTTCAGGGCCACTGATGATATCGAAGGTGTGGTAGTTCTGTCTATAGAATCTGCTGTGGCTCCCAAGATGACTCGGAGAGCCTTGTGAGGATGGCGAGCGCAGCTCGGTTGTCAGACAGGTTGTGTGGTGGGCCGAGGAAATCTCAGATGGCCGTCCTGTCAAAGGCCACTCATGATGCCAGGATGTGGGCAACGTTGAAGATTTGGTCACCACAGGGACATCTTTGCAATGCAGGGGTGTCAATGAACCGCCTATATCCAGTCCTGAAGCATGTGACCAGCTGTTGCACGGAACCAGAGAGGTTTTTTGGGACTGGTAGGTGCTCCCTGACATTTTCGTGCCAGGCCCAACTGATAGAGTATGGGTTCCTGACGGTGTCGTGGTGGAGGGAGGCCTCCCACAGGGCTTTGGTGGCTCGAGGGCAGGTGGCTTTGAGTTTGGACAGGGAGTGGCCTATGATGAGGT
>CM059186.1:47910876-47940282 GCA_030323885.1 Branchipolynoe longqiensis
AGGCTAGACTTTGGGTCAACAGTGTAGCCATGACCGTTAAGACAGGCCGTTAAGACGAACCGATTACAGCTGATTTGAACCGTATCGACAGAAGTTAGTTTTAGCTCACAGTTTGTAGATCGGCCGTCTAGATGAGATTCAGGTACTTTAGCCAGCAGCCTTTCAGTGAGCCGTATAGTGATCCGTATAGTGATCCGTATAGGTAGTCCGTAGGAAACCGTAGACACAGGTAACAGGTAGACTGTGTCTGTGTTTTGAAAACAAGTGTGGAGGCTCTGGCTGCCAGGGACAGACTCGATACTTGCACCACACTCTCTCTCTCTAGATATATATGTATATACATATATGTATATATATATATAATTCCCATAAACGTGTCAGCATATGAACTGGTAGCTAACATAATGTCATAAATATTGTCCATTGTACAACAGCCAGCTACATGTGGCTGACTTAATGTTGCTGCTGATTACAAAAGACTTCAGAAACCATTTTGACCTGATATTCACAACTGGTTATAAATTTCATGATGCAATAAAATATTAGGTACCAACTCATGTCTATGCTTAATGTATATATCTGATTCTACCAAATGCAATTCGGAGTGCATGGTATATTATACAGGTGTCAAGGAAATAACACTTTTATATAAAAATAAAAAAAATTAAAGGAGGAAAAACAACAAAAATATGACAGCCAGGTTAACCTCCCTCCGACCATCCGCATCCATAAAAAAAAGTGTTTTATTGCAACTAAAAATGGATGGAAGAAAATGGATATATTATGTTCTGTGAGGAAAGAAATCATTTTTGCGGATACGGATATGTATACGTATGCGGATACGTGTGCAGATACAGATGTGTATGCTAATATGTATACATATATGCAGATACCTATGTGAATACAGATATATCTGTATCCGCATACATATACATATCCAGATGCATACATGGATACAGATACGGATATGTATGTGGAAACATGTGCGGATATGGATATGTATGCTAGTATGGATACATGTGCAGATTTGTATGTGAATACAGACATATATTTACCCGCATACGTATATGTATGCGGATACATACGTGGATACATATGCGGATGCATATGTGGATATGGACTCGGATATGGATGTGGATGTGGATGCGGATAAAGGTAATGGAAGTGTGTGTATTCGGCCTGTGGCATGCGAGTATCGCTAAGTTGGTCTAGAAACTGATGTTACAGTTGCATAGTCCGATGATTTAGAGTTTCTGTTATTTCCTGAGATAAAGATATTAGGTTGATCATTATAATCTACCTTATATTAGATTGAACCAACTTTTATTTTAAATGGCTAACTTTTGAGATATTTGAAGTGCAAATGTGTGAAATTCATTTTGGCAAGCTTGCCAAAACTCTAACAATAACATTATAGGCTTTATGCAGTAAAAGGTTCTATTAAATTGACTAAGTATTCCCTTATATGTGACGACAAATGTTTAATAAGTGCACCAGTATCTAAGTTACATATGCAGAATCAAATCTAGATAATTGTTTTCGTTTAAAAAATTTGATGTTTTGATCGGACCATGCAGCTTTAAAGGGGGGCAAGCATTTCAGGCGGTATTTGTCTGACATATAACAATTTCAGAAAACAATGAAGAGGGAGAGGAGTACATATTATTACAAACATGTATATATATATACATCGTATCATGCCTTATAATATTCAACAACACATATAAACATCCAATCATTATATATGCATCCGACGCTTCGACAAGAATAAGAAAAGATAGGCAGGCGTGTTATATGCATAATAAAAACAACAATAACAACAATGGTTTCTTATACAGGAGACAATGTAAGACACAGATAAGGAAGTGTGTTGACTGTAATTTCCTTCGTCTTCTTTGCAACATTTATATCTCTAGAATGTGAAGAGCTACCATGAAGTATGCTAACTGCGGACAAATATCTTCCTTTGGAATTAACACCCAGACGGGGTGGCCGAATGCGTTGAGCGTCCGTATCCCGTTTTGGTAGATCGTGGGATTCGAACCCACGGGTTTGAACCCTGGTCGAGTCAAACCAATGTCTTATAAATGTATGCTTGTCGCATGCCCTATCCTAATGAAGCCGAGTGCCAGGACTGGTTGGCTCAGTGTCAGTATAATTCGGCTTACGAGGCAAGGAAGAGAAGGCATCAATTGGACATAACAAAACATAGGTTTATTATTACTAAACAAATCTGTGCTCATGGAGCGATCAATATTAGGTGGCGAGCATGGCTTCTGGTATGATTCTTGGTCGATAACAGGATAATCAGTACTGAATCAGTGGCTCGGTGTGGTTGAGCTGTGTGGACAGTTGACCGTGTAGGCCCGAGACAATACTAATACAAAATAGAAAGGAACATGTTAGCATAAAGACAGGAAAATTTAGTAGATAATGAACGACTAACTACAAGCAGCACTCAACCCATGGGTGGGTGGGTGGGAGAGTGAAGTTGCTTGGTCGGATCCCGGGAGCGGAATGAAGCAAGTGAGTGCATATGCTAATGAGGAAAACTCTCTGACCCGTTGCCTCGTAGCCAAATTACCCATGTTGACCTCGTCAACATATCCAATTCGGCTTACGAGGCAAGGAAGAGAAGGCATCAATTTAACATAACAAAACATAGGTTTATTATTACTAAACAAATCTGTGCTCATGGAGCGATCAATATTAGGTGGCGAGCATGGCTTCTGGTACGATTCTTGGTCGATAACAGGATAATCAGTACTGAATCAGTGGCTGGGTCTGGTTGAGCTGTGTGTGCAGTTGACTGTGTAGGCCCGAGACAATACTAATACAAAACAGAAAGGAACATGTTAGCATAAAGACAGGAAAATTTAGTAGATAATGAACGACTAACTACAAGCAGCACTCAACCCAAAAGATTAGGGAGTGCTGCTGGGGGAGTGCTTATATGGATTGGTTTGAGATGTGCTTGGACTGCATTAGACATCACGTGCCTGCCGGCATGATGCTGATGAGGGTCAAGGCTGACCCTTGACATGCTTGTGCGGCCCCTTTACTATGTACAGTGACGACTTATCTTTACAAAACAGACAATGACGTTATATGTAATGCTCTGACTAGTGTGCTAGCGGTAAGAGGCAGACCTGATTGAAGGATGAGAGCTAGTGATCCCGACCGGGGACGCACTGTAGTGGCATAATTTTTTCAGTACATACCGGGCAACAGAGAGAGTTAGAGTTTGCGGGTAATCTGAACAGAATTGCGGAAGAAACGCCGACTCGATTTAGTTGACCGTATGGTTACAACCAGCGGATCATGTTCTATTTTGGGCATCTGAAAATTTTAATACGGAGTGGTCTGTTGTGCCAGTCTGGGGAATTTACAACAAGATTGCTGACTGATCATAGTCATGTAGCAAATTACTAGGGTGGAGATTAGAACCATGGGAGCAGGAGAGAGAGCTGACAAGAAAATACGATTTGATTTAAATCTGATGGGGTAAGGGCAGGAGTTCTTACCTTCACATGTCATGAGTTTTTTGGATAGTCCTCGCTTCAATGTTCTAATCTCTGGTGCCTCGACGACTGTTGTTTCTGGTGATGCTGCTGTTACCAATGACTTTACCGAGCTGAAGTAATTGAGAATCGCTCCTGGGGACTTTAGGTGGTCGCTCAAGAAAAGTAGAAAGTAGAAGAGATCATAAGTGCAAGGTGCGTGTACGTCTACATGATGCGAGTTACAGAATTTTATATACAGGTTGACATGTTAGGCTTTGTTCATCCAGGTCCGTGAGGCTAGTGCGGATGAATATGCATTCAGGAGACAGTGATGGTGCATCAATGAGTAGCCTGGAAGATAGAGCCAAAAATAACACTATCTTCCAGGTTAATGAATTAGAGGGTGAATTCTACCGTAGTGATATCAAAGTTAATTATGATTTCGGTCAAGTTTAATGAGTTACACAAATTGTATTTTACTAACCACTGAGTGGGGTTCCTGGCTCCTACCATCTGCTCAAATTAACGAGATGCCTGGTTTATATACTATTTCAACAATAAAATTGTTGCTGCTAGTAGCCAGATCTGTCTGGCGCATGCAGATAATATTGTATCTTTGCCTTTGCCTGATTCTAACACTTTTAGTGAAGCAGATTTGTCCGTATTCACCATGATAGTGAAATTGTGGGGGTCATCTCGGAGGAAGTTAGTCCACTGCGCTATGGTCATATCTAAGTATGATTTTGCGGATATTCAGATGTGTAATACTTGGATGCGGAAAACGCATGCCCTGCTTTAAGGTTGAATCATACTCAATAATTCACTGTTCCTGTGGGGCTTAGCAGAAGCTGGACACCATTATATGTTTCTGTGAACTTTGCAAACCACAGTAAGTCTAGGAGAATATCATTATGGAAAGTATGAAGACCAGTGTAAGGTGAGGCATGTAAAGCTGCTAGTATTCTGTTCGAGAATCTCAACGCTGGCTTAATACACTTTGTCAAGTGTTGTATTTTACCTACTAGACTATTGGATTGCTTCCGAGAAGCTTTTGACTTAGTTGACCATTACTTTGTGTTATGACTTCTTTTACTTTTTCTCCCGACAGTTAGCGTTACTGAATTAATTTCAAAGCCTAAACATGTTACACAGATAGCCAGTTACGTGCATTTGTCTAGTGCTAGGGCCAGATTGAGATCTACAGTTAATGCCAGGAACCTATCTTAAGCTTGTTGTGCCTTACCTTGAGAAGCTTCGACTCCTGCAAGGTCGTCGAGATAACATAACGCAAAGTAACCCTCATTCCTTAGTAGCCACACCAGTGTTCTTGTGGTCCTCACGCATGTAAGAGCGGACGTCCTACCAACGAAAGGGTGTGAAAAATCGACAAATATGTTATTAATTAACGGTATTCCTAACAGCGGGAGAGAGGGCGGGCAGACTCTGAGTTGCCTGTACATGCATACCAAGTCTGCTCCCCACAGCCATGCATTTTGGGCCTAGTTTTGTGAATCTATCTGTGAGGGTAAAACTGTCGGGAGTGTGAAGTTGAAGGGGGAACCTACATAGTAACCTTTAGTGATACCTGTATCGCCGCTTTTCCCCAAAGGGAAACCCAAATCTATCATTCTTTTTGCTATTGTATTCTTTTCCGGGCGAGTCATCATGGGACTGCACTGGAACCATTGTAAGAACGGGTCAGAAGTAAAAGGGCCTAATACCTAATAGTGCGTTGTGAGAGAGTTCTGTATTTCTAAACTTCAAAATATGAACGTCCGCCTCGGCTGCTACTGCATGTTTTTTTTGTTTTGTTTTTTTTGTTTAAAGTTGGCATCGGGCTGAATGGTGCAGTATAAATTTAACAACCAACCAAATTCTAGGTGGCCGACTGGCAGTGTGTCAGGGTAATCCTTTAGCAACGCTCTCCATCTCGGGATATTTAGGGCCGACATTACCGGGATGCGGGCCTTCAGATAATTCGGAAGGCCAGTTTCCCTTACTGCATCATACATTAGTCTATACCCATACAACTTGACCAGGCTTCGAGGTTTGAGAGAGGCCAGAAACTTTAAAATGTGTCTTGAAATGCACTCGGTGCTGGAGTGGTGAGAACGGCTTAAGGGCACTGTGGTGGTTCGAGGACAAAGCTAACTGCACTGGTGTCTCAAACCAAACAATACTTACTTCACATAGAGAAACATCACAATTAACAATTTGGCTACTAATACTAAGTAAGGGAATACAAGGTATTTGCAATGGTACAGGTAATGTAGAAGTTCAACAATGGGTGACTTTACTTGTGTGTGTGCACATGTGAGTCCGTTCCGTGTGCTGCATCTGCTACCACGTGGCTAGGTGGGGGGGAGGGGGGAGGGGGGAGTGTGGGGGGGAGGAGGGAGGGGGAGGGGGAGGGGTAGGGGGGAGGGGTAAGGGGTAGGGGGGAGGGGAGAGGGTGGAGGGGGGAGAGGGGGGAGGGGGGGAGGTGGCCTGATTGAGTCGGGGGAAGGGGGAGAGGGGGTGTGTGGGCGGGTGGGTTGAGTGGTGTGTGGTGGATCAAGGGGTGCCATGTGGCCAGCTGTGCGGAGAAACCTGTAAAAGCATGTGTACAATTTCATGATAACACACGCGAACAAATATTATCACTTACAGCGGCACCAGGGGAAGGATTATCAGCCGCTGCTCTTATCTGTGAAGCGACACTTTTATAGGCAATCTTGTTCCCTGTGCGGTAGTTGGCCTTAAAACTTACGTGTGTAAGCGCAGCACGTGTATATGTGTGGGAACATGTCAGGGTGTGTGCCGAGGGAGGAAGGGACCCGCACACCTTTCCCCAGTTCCCCAGATAGCAGTGGCACTACACTAGGCGGTCTCATTACGGGCACATACAGAGGGTGTCAGAGTGCTGGTGCCACGTGGTGCTGGGGAGGGGGCGGCTAGTGGGTGGGTTGGAATCGGGTAAGGTGACTGTCTCACGTTGTAGCAGTGACCAACGGTGTGAGGCGCTTGGGAAGGGGGGGGACAGTTGAGAGTATGTGTGCGTACACTGGTCTGGGCATGGACTGTGCCTGTGGCCACGGCATAGGGAACGGGAGTGTGGGCAGGAGACCCTACTAGAGTGGGGGGGAGGTGGACGGGAGTACCCGAGGCAGCTGCAATATGCTCTAGTACGTCTAACCTTTGTACAAAGTTTGTTGACAACTGTGCACTCTGCTGTCATAGCTGTAGTATGGTGCCCAGTTGTTGTGTGAGCTCACGGCTGCTAGTGTAGCTGGTGGGCAAGGTGTACTGGTGTCCACTTGTTCTGCTTCTCCGCTGTGGTCCTCCTCTTGTGGCTGTGGTTCAGGTGTCACACGTGCTCTCCTGTCTGACTGGGTCTCCCTGCCGGCCGTGTCGAGTGGGGGTTTCCCCCGGCGCCTCTTCGGTGGTGTCATGGTGTAGTGTGTAGTGGCTGTTAGTGCTGGTGCAGTGGCAGGTAGTAGAGCGAAGTTGCTTGGTCGGATCCCGGGAGCGGAATGAAGCAAGTGAGTGCATATGCTAATGAGGAAAACTCTCGGACCCGTTGCCTCGTAGCCAAATTACCCATGTTGACCTCGTCAACATATCCAATGTGACTGAGTGCGATATCAGGTCATGGTGCTGGCAGTCTGGTCTCCCAGTGGGGCAGTACTATAAAGTCACCATGAGTGTGCACTGTCACAAGTCAGTACCCATCCTGCTATGATCTTAGATGTTGCAAGGACATAAAACTCCAACAACCAACCAACCAACCATCCTTTGGAATTCTATGAATGATTAATGATCCTAAAGCTCATCGATGGGAACTTTGCATTCTAGTCAAATCTGAGGTCAGACCAAGAAGGGCACGACTTGTGACAATGCACACCTATGTCGGCTTTACAACGCTGTCACACTGGGACACCATATCCATAGCCACCATGATGCAATATCATTTTCAGTCATAGTATCCTGACATTCAATACAATCAGTCTGTGCGCTATCCTCGCACTGGTAAGCACAAGGAAAGGTATGCGTACAAGTGAACCAATGACCCGAGTCAATTGCTCCGGAAGTGGACACTTTACCCGCTAGGCCATCCCGTCTGATTTTCGTCGCTGGTAGTGGTATGTAATGGTGTTTGTTGGGTAATTGTGCTGACGTCGTCATGTGTAGGGTAAATATGCCAGCAGCGCCGCATCGGTTGTGAAGAAAGGGTAATAATACCAGTTGCAATAATCTGTGGTTAAGGCCCTGTCACACTATGACATACGGCATCAATGCGTGCTCAACGTTCGAAAATTTGCCAGCACATCGGCATTCATCGAACTTTTCAGCGGCGGGGAATAAAAATGGGCGTATGCACAAAATACACACAATGTGCACACAACATACACACAACGTACACACAACATACGTAATGTATGCAGAACATATCTCTGACCTATTGCTAGCATATGAGAGCGTTCATGTGCCTCGCAAAACATTCAGAAAATGCTCACATATGCTCATGGAATGCTGACCAACATTTCATATGTTACTCCATCGCTAGAAGAAAGCGTATGCATTAAATACGCTGGAGATACGAGAGGCATATGTTCAAAGTATGTTACGAGTAAGTAATGCATCCATTGGCAGTATGCGGACTGTACATGGACTGCACATTCCCACTGGCTGAACGTATGGCTAACATGTAGCAACGTACACCAACGTATCCCTAACATACTTCCAATGTATACTGAGGCATCCCGAATATACATGCAGTGTACATTCAACATACGAGCCACACGTCAATGCATAGCGACATAAGACAACATATAACGACATACCCGGAATGTACCCATTGGACGCCCAATGTATATGTAACTATTACGACGTACACCGATGTGTTGGTCGAAAATCACATACGCCGGAATACGCTAAGGCTATACGTCGTAGTGTGACAGGCCCTTTAGGTGTATTAATATGTTCAGACGCCTCGGTGAGCGTATGGTTTTCATTTCAAAACTGCTGGCATTCGGATTAGCAGAATATGAAATTCAAATGTATGTTGCTGTTAGTGTTGAGGGGGTGATGAAAGTAGGAAATATTGCGCCTAGAGTATGAATCGAACCCCTGTATCTTGCGTTCCGGGCCAGTGTGCTAACCTTTATGCCACCTAGAGGCCACGGTGTCACCACCCTATCCACGCCTACCTGTCTATGTGGTTTCTTGCCTGAGAGGTTAGTGTAGACTACTACACTCCTCCCCCTGGAAGTGTACATCTTTTAAATGGTTTAAGTCAATAAGTAATTTTAAGGAATGCAATTACACATATATAGGAAATGCACTTATATGTACATACACAGGGTAGGTTCAACAACCGTACAACACATATCTTGAACAGGATCCAGCTCCCAGCAACCAGCGTTTTGGAGATGATGAAAATGGGAAATATTGAGCTTAGATAGGGAATCTAACCCACATCTCTTGCCTTCCGGGCCAGTGTGCTAATCATTATGCCACCTAGAGTCCTGGTGTCACCACCCTATCCATGCCTACATGTGTATGTGGCTCACTGCCCGAGAGGTCAGTGTAGACTATTACATTAACATGCATACCAACCACAGCAGAGTGTCAACATGTGATACCGACCTGGTCAGTTTATCGAAGTGATGAGCATGTCGCTGGGAATTGGAATCAAGATTCTCCTATGCATGTAGTCAAATCTTTTATTGGAATTGATTTTAGTGTCATGGGGTTGATGCAAGTGGGAAATATTGCGACTAGAGCAGGTTTCAAACTCACATTTCTTGCCATTCTGGGGTGAGTATCCTCACCAATATACTATCTAGGCTCCTTGATGCAATCACCCTCTTCTAGCCTTCCTGTTTATGTGGCTCCTGACCTGAGAGGAAGACATTGAAAGAAGGATAACAATAGCCCGAACAACATTCTCCAAAATGTATAGAGTGTTAACATCAAGTAAGATATTAATACAAACAAGGAAGCATATTCTTCAGTGTTATGTGTGGTCTACTCTAATGTATAGGGCAGAGACATGGACAATCTCTAAGAAAATGTACAAACGTTTAGCAGCATTTGAGATGTGGACTTATCGAAGGATGATGAAAATATCATGAACAAAGAAGATCACCAACAAAGAAGTTCTCAGAAAAATTAAAAATAAGAAAAGCTTGTTTGCCACTATACAGACAAAGAAACTTATTTATTTTGGCCACATCATTCGTCAGAGTTCAATATACCGTACATTTTTGGAAGGGAAGGTGAATGGCAGCAGAGGGAGAGGGAGACCAAGAACATCATGGTTTACAAATATTTCACAGTGGACAGGCTTGAATTATTCACAGTCTATCAGAACAGCACACCATCGGGACAAGTGGAGAACCATTGCATCCAACCCTCGACTAGAGGACGAACTATTGATTGATTGACCTGAGAGGTCAGTGTAGACCACTACACTCATCGCCCTGGAATCATAAGTCTTTTGAATGGTGTATGTGCATATGCAGGTATTGCAATACCTCAGGGAGTTTGACGCCCCTGCCCTTCAGAGTTTAAACCACTGCCTTGTGGTACAGGTTCTTGACAGTACTGAAGGCTAAGGGAGCAAACAGAATACCATATCAATGTGGCAGAACAAAATACCATGTCAATGTGGCAGCATCAAAGGCGGTTGATCTATGGAACTCCCAACAACTCCCAACCAGCCACTGCATGGGAAAATAGTTTTGCGCCTGTCTGGACTTGTTCTTGCCAGTGTGAGACCTCTATTTGCTCCCTGAGAGAGTGCTGCTGGTAACTTGCAAAAGCCAGCAGCGCTTCAACACTTTTGCATGCAGCTTTCATGAAATGTACAACCGCACAAAACATCATTCTCACAGCAGAGAGCTAAATGGAGAGCGGCAGTCAAGTAATGAAAGCAGTCTTTGTCGCATCGCGACCGACAGCATGATGATGACGATGATGATGTGCATATGTCATTTAATGATTATAATTAGATACGTACAGGCTATACACATGCAAATATACATATGCAGGGTAAGTTCTTAAGCATAACTTGTACAAGATCCTGCTCTCAGTGCCAGTGTCATGGCGTGTTTTTTTTTACAAATAGGAAATATCTCAACCAAGAAGCAGGATTCAAACCCAAGCTTCATGCCAATCCAGTGATAGCGTCTTAACCAGCTCCCTGATGCAATCATCCTGTCCATGCCTACCTGTCTATGTGTCTGCTTGTCTGATTGGTCAGTGAATACTACTACACCCATTGCCCAGGAATCATAAGACTACTACAATAAAAATAATAATATGAATGATGAGTAATTAACTATTTACGGACTTATATACACATTTTGGAGCTGGATCTTACTCATCATAATTATATATGTATATATTATAAACTTATTTGATATATATTATTTACCGGACGAGATGACCAAATCTGGCTTCGTTGCAGGACCTTATGAATTTGAACCGTCTCCGAATGAAACCGATGACTTACAATATTGATACTTGTTTCTACCCAGTCTGGAGCTGGGCATTATT
This sequence comes from Branchipolynoe longqiensis, assembly GCA_030323885.1. NCBI lineage: Eukaryota > Metazoa > Annelida > Polychaeta > Phyllodocida > Polynoidae > Branchipolynoe > Branchipolynoe longqiensis. Next base: position 47,921,922 of record CM059186.1, read on the forward strand.
AATATGATACATCAAGGACTGGTTTGCACAGTGTCACAATAATCTGACTGAGTGGGATATCTTGAATCATGGAGCGGGTGGTTCAGTCTTCTAGTGCTATATTGTCACCATTAGTGTTCACTGTCAGGAGTCAGTACCTGCCCTGACATGACCTTACATGCTGCTAGGACGTAAATACCCCAACACACAAGCAACACATTATATATATATATTATAAAATGGCTCAGGGCTGGAAAAGGATTCTTACACATAGTCCACAAACAATTAAATATTCATTGAAGACACAACAGGCTTGAGTATATTATATCATTCTGGTCAGGTCTACTAATGGTGGTTGGTTGGTTATTGGAGTTTTACATCCTGGCAACATCCAAAGTCACATCAGCCGACTTGTGGCAATGTGCACTCATGGCAACTTTATAGTGCTGCCCCACTGGGGAATCAGGGCACCAGCACCATGACCTGATATCCCACTCAACTATATTATCCTGACACTGAGCTAACCAGTCCTTGCCCTATCCTATTAATGCCAAGCGCTATGCTAGGAAGCGACAAGTATCAATTTTATAAGTCATTGGGTTGGACTCGACCTAGAACCAAACTCCCGATTTCCCGCACTCAAGCCCTGTGCTCTATCGATTCGGCCACCGCGCCCAGTACTATGCATGCATTAATTAAATATTCCTAATATCTAGATCTATTATTTATATGTTGTGGCTGTTGCGATCTATATCAATTATAGGATTTAAAGTCAAGAATTCTGAGAAGCAACACAAAGGTGCACACATGAAATAAGTTTAAAGTTCTTTTGTAATCATACTTATGAGATATCATGGTGTGTCAGTTTACTATCTATACAGGATGGACCAGTTGTTTAATGCATCACTATGATGCGCAACGTATGTAACCAAGGACGCCTTCCGCCAGTAGACCTCTCTTCCACACATAACAACTGTTGAGTGATTGTGAAGGCGTCTTGCTTCTTACGCCTGTTAGATGGCTAAACCTAGTTATGTAAGATATAAGCACTTATATCAGTTTATTAAATATGTAAGGCACCTGCTTGTACTTATTTGCTATCCTTGCACTACTAACTCAAGCAGGGAATGGAGTTGCACCCAACCTGGGGACTAGTTCTCTGTGTGGTCAAGTACCAAACCGCTCCCCCCCCCTCCAAGCGTCCAGTCGGCTCCTGTCTGTGTCCTCGCGATATTTATAAAAAAAAATTATATAAATCTTGTTATAGTTCCCATTGTGACAAGCTTAAAGTTGCAGTGTCCGATCGTTTTGAGTTTCTGTCATCTTTCTGAGATAAACATAATACATTTATCATTATAATCTAGCTTACTTAAATTTAAAGTAACAGTTATTTTAAATGGCTAAGTTTTGAGATAATTGAAGTGCAACCATACAAAATTAATGTTGGCAAGCTTGCAGAAACAGCTTCTATTCAATTACCTTAGTATTCATTTATGTGTGACGATAAATGTTTAATAAGTGCACCAATAGTTAGATATACAGAATCAAATTTAGATAATTGTTTTATTTTTGAAAATGTTGTTGCTTACATTGGAAGATACAGCTTTAAGTGAAAGACTCGTTCCAAAATACTTCCACCTTTTGTATTGTATTTATTAAAATCATAATAATATCTGCAATAACTGGGTCTCATTCCTGACTGATATCAAGACCATCATTCAGAAATAAAGATACAGGTCATATCGCTATACAGAGTGCAGTGAGCCGGTGTCACCAAATAAAATCGCCTCAAGATATTCTCCTCTCGGCGATTCTATTTCGGAATAAAATCTCCAGCGACGATTTTATTTCGAAATAAAACTCCCTCCTCCACCGCTTCCCACCCCTTCGTCCCCTCCCCTCTACACCTCTCCCCTCCCCTCCCTTCCGTGCTCCCATTTCCCTCCACCTTCGTGGATCAAGGCGATTCTATTTCAAGAGAGTAGATTTTATTTCGAAATTAGATTCACCGGGGGAAGACGATTTTGAGGGGGAGATTCTATTTCGTGACACCGGCATTGTGTGTGCATGCCACAAGTGTTTCTAACCATGAGCAAACACGACCTGTTGATACTGTCCAGGCCGCCCATTGCCAGGGCTGGTTGGTTGTTGGAGTTTTGCCTCATGGTAGTATTGTGACAGTGTGCACTCATGGCAACATTATACTGCTGCCCCACCGGGAAGCCAGGCAGCCACATTATCCTGACACTCAGCTAACCAGTCCATGCCCTATCCTAATAATGCCCATCACCTGGCTAGGAAGCGATAAGTATCAATTTTTAAGTCATTGGTTCCACTCGACCGACCAACCAATAGCTAAGGAGAATAGCCAGTCTGTGATTATCCTCTCTAGTGAGAGCTGTAGCAAGAAACACCAACCTCATGCCCAGAGCGGCACTCGAACCCACAATTCTGCCATTTCCGGATGAGCGTGTTAACTGCTAGTCTCTCTTGGAACCCTGCTGTAAGTAACCTTCCCAAACCTACCTGTGTATGTGGCATTTCACTTGGGCAAGTGAGTGTATCTTGCCACACTTGTTACTTTCGAATCATAAAGCCCCAGTCAGACCTCACCGGATTGAGGACCTGGACACAAACCCGGCACTGTCCAGTGAAGTACGATAATGTATGGTTAAGATATGGTACCTTCCGGCGTGTTCATTCTATCTCCGGTGGTGTCCGGCGGTGTCCGGTACAAGTTTTGAACATGTTCAAAACTTGTACCGGACACCGCCAGACAGACTTGTATGGTTGGTGTCCGTTTACGTCGGTTTTGTCCGTTTCATGTCCATTACTCATCGGTTAGGTGTCCTTTTTGTATCCTGAAGCACCTGAAGAGTCCGTTGATGGTGCTGCGGGAATTTGGTCCATCGGTTTTTGGCCGGTCCATGAACAGTCCGGTTGGTGTCTGGTTGGTGTCCAGTTGGTGTCTGGTTGGTGTCTGTTTGGTGTCCGGTTGGTGTGCATTTGGTGTCCGGTCCGTCCGTTTGACGACCGTTTAACTATTCGTTAATGTCCGTTTAGCATCCGTTTAGCATCCGTTTAGCGTCCTTTTCGTCCGCCGGCCATTGCAACAGTTTGATGCCGGACGCCACAGGACTAGACAATTCTTTGTCCGGTGGTGTCCGGTACTCAGTACTGTAAGGTATGACTGGGCCTTAAGTCTCATGCATTTGAGAATAGTGCACTTAGAGTACATACACAGTGAGGGTTCAACACTATCTCAATATCCATATCCATATCCATATCGAGGATCCTGGCACTCGTGTACTATCAGTCCATACTTTTTGTGTACTGTCAATCCGTATCGGCTCACTCAGAATCACTGTTCTTTATTTATGTATGCTACGCTAACCAAAATTGTGCTAAATATTGTCGCATGTATCTAATATGCTATAATTAAACTTACTTTGATCAGATGTACCTTAAGAACCGGGGGAAAGGGTCTCCTTTATTGCTGAATGATCTGCAATAGGAATCGCATTGGGATGCAGAGTAGTCTGGTCCCCTGGTATCCTCCACCTATGGGGTTTCCTGTTAGCATGGTCCCCGGGCCTTATCGATAGTGCACAAAGGGTACGGACTGATATTACACTACTGCCACCTAGCATTATCTCGGCCTTCCAGCAAAACCTATTCTCAAACCAACAGCTCTCAGTTATAGGAATTATAGACAGGTGATAATCTCCACATGTAAATTAATCAATGTATGCATCTTGATCATAGTCTTTATGCATATAATCAACACATACAAATAAATACAGACGTACTCTGTCATAAATTACATTTGCATGATAAATTATGCACCATATAATGCATTATGGAAAAACATCAATAGCAAAGCTGTGCTATTTCATTGGAATTCTCATTCATCATTGTGAACCCATATTGACATGGCGTTTGTGGGTATTTGTGTTACCACATCAAACTCTCTATATACATGTGAAGTGGGCGAGACTACTTGACCGCATTTTGCGCGGGCTTGCATTTTGCGCGGGCGCACATTTTGCGTGGGCACGCATTTTGCGAGGCCAGGTTCCCTGCTGTAAAGCGTTGCTTGGATACATTGATTGTGACTATCCTAGCAACGATAGGAGGTCGGGCGTTCGGACCCAGACCCATCGGACGTGTTTTTGCACGCTCCGATGTTTTAGCCGAGATTTAGGATTTTATTGTCGAAATTCCAAACTTATTTAACTTAATCATATGGGAGGGGATTTGACTTATAACATACATTCCACTGTTGAACTATATTTAACTAAGAACATAAGTTATATTGATCAATTCATTCTGTTAGTCAGAGGTAAGAATAAAAGGGTGAGCTCCTAAGAAGTGAAATGAACGTTCCTTGCATTCTTTACTGTTCTCCAGACATATATTATTAACCGCTATGGTCAACTTCAGATTGCTATTTGGATTGCTCTATAATCTTATTTAATTAAGGGCCTTCTGCCCATGGTCTGTCAGGAGTCGAACTCTCCACCTCGGACATTGCTAGTCATGGGTCAGGCTGGCAGGATGACAGACAACCGGCAGCGGGAGGCACAAGACATTCACATGGAAACAATTATTTATACATTATATAAACATACAGTGCCCACTGTCTTCAGTGACCCCCGTGCTTGGAGAACCTCTGCCATGTGCGAACAATATTTCAAAGTACAAACTGTTTTTATCTCATTCATTGCCACTTTGATGACAGGACGCCTGCTATATCAGGACAACCTTACTTTGGATACAGAATTGTGCTTTGAAGACAGATATGACTGTACATATTCACTTGTTGGACATCTTAAGTAAACACAACCATGTCTGTCTTCAGTGAGTGACCCATTTTATCATTAGATAACCTCTGGCATGTTACGACACATTTTCAATGTACAAACTGTATTTGGTTTATTTGACTTCCCTTCCGATGACAGGACACCTGCTATGTCAAAACAGCATTGGCCTAGATGCAAAGTTGTCCGTTGAAGCCAGGTACTACAATACACAAACTTCTAATCCATGGCCTCTCATGGAAATGTAAAGATAGACGTAATGACACAGTAATCAGATATAACACCAATAGTTTTAAAGCTCAGCCTTAAAGGCTGGTTGTTGGAGTTTTGCATCCTGGCAACATCTAAGGTCATATCAGGATTGGTAGCGTCTTGTGACATTGCACACTCATGGCGACTTTATAGTGTTGCCCCACAAGGAGAACAGGTTGCCAGCACAATGACCTGATGTCCCACTCAGTCACATTATCCTGACACTGAGCCAACCAGTCCTTGCCCTATCCTAATAATGCCGAGGGCCTGGGTAGGAAGCTACAAGTATCAATTTTTAAGTCATTGGTTTCACTCAACCAGGGTTCGAATCTCACGATCTACCAAAACGGGAGACGGACGCTCCACTCATTCGGGCATCCTGTCTGGTAAGCCTTACAATAGTTAAATGGCTATGCTAATCCGTGAACACATTATATATATAAATATTATATCAGTCAGGCTCACGAAAATAGGCCAATTGGGGAAAGTTGTCGGCGTCAAGCAATGGAAGTCGGCGTCGAAGGGTATAATTATAGTTTAGCATTGACAGAGGTGTTGGAAAGTTCTTAAATTTATCCTGAATGTAAAGGTAGAGAAAATACAACAACCCTCTTTGTTTCTAGGATAATTTAATATGAAACAAAGAAATGCACTAAACTTTAAGAATTGCGACGCCGACATCTTAAATTGATCATGAATTGGCCCATTTTCGTGAGGCCAACTCATATATATAAATATATTATGCATATAAATATATTATATGTGAACACCTCTGAATTCCGGAAAGCCTGCCAGTAATTGGAGGTAAATGACTATATTTAATGGGGCTGAGATAGGTGGGCGGTTGGTAAAACAGCGTTGTGGTGTTGTATCTGTGTAAATGTGGTGGGTGTTAGTGTTCCCAGGTTGGTGTGATTGATTTGCTTATCAATCTGTTGTCAGCTGATTGGATGGCTATACGTACGCATGCGCATATATCTATATATATAATGGTTAGATGAGGCTTGCCTTCTACAACTAATGGATGACTACTGTTTTGCTGCAGGAAATTTAGTCTAGGTTAAATATTTCGGATTACAGAGTTAGTTCTTTCCTGTTTTAGTCAATTTTCACTCTCTTACCTGGTCAATTCTGATCTAGATAATCTAATGGCTAGGACGCTAGACCCCGGAATGGCATTAAGGTGGGTTCAAGTCCTACTCTAGGGGCACTGTTTCCCCTTTTCAACCCTCTCCCCCCCCCTCGTCTCCAAAACAGTGGTGTGATGATCATGACTGTGAGGCCTCAATGTGGCCCTTTCGCTATCTGTGCCCTATTTATAGATAACCCATGTTCCCTACACCGGAAGTGATGGTCTGATGGTACAGCGTACCGAAGATCGCAGGTTCGATCTTCAGCCAATTCAAACCAGAGAGTAAAATAAAGTGGAATTTGTCAAAACTTTTATATTAGGACGCACATAACGACTTGTGACAGCGATCATGCATAGCAACTGCATAGAGCTGCCTGACTGGGATACCATCCCATCAGGACCATGACACAGTGTCCTGACCCTGGTGCCAAACATTCCACACACTATCCCAGTAATTGGGACAAAGCAAACACAGTAATATAGTTATGTTTTTAAAAATTCTTACTCTTTCTTGTATCAATGTCTTGTTATTACATGTTTCTTACAATTCAAATAGTTCTTAATTGAGGCTAGAGACGCTATGGCCCTATGTCCCTTACATTGTACGGTGGGTGGGACACCAATTTTAAGTCAGCTAAGTGTCTCCAGGCTCCTGAGTTCAAAGTGAGCAAAACCGGAGCATGCAGTCGCTTTTATATAGAATGTCCTTTTCCCGAAAGGGGGCGCATAAGCTAGTTCGATAAAGCCGCGACAGGTGAAACGTCATCGGCATCTTGTTTACATCTGGCTGCCGGCGTAGTTCAAGAATACCCAATAGTCGACATTTAGGCGCTAAATAAAATAATCTTATGAAAAGTCTGCTAGTCGGCGACAATGTCAATGCTTCCTTCGATACTGGTAGATGGCTGGGCTGTGTTCACCCACCCAATTACCCGCAATGCCTAAACATTACGGACAATGGCAATCACTATGTAAGTTGCCGATAATTATCAATTTTCTATGTCTTTAAGTTTAATTGGACCCGGTCGGGGATTGTTCCCATGACTTCTCACACCATTCGGGTAATTGTGCAGTCAGCAAAGGAGATGATTGAGTGAGCTGTTTGTATGCATGCTTGTTGGGGTTTCATGTCCTAGCAACATTTAAGGATGGGCACCAACTTGTGACAGTACAAACTCATGGCGAAATTTGTTGTGTGCTGCCGCACTGGTAGACCAGGCCGCCAACACCATGACCTGATATCCCACTCACTTACATTATCCCGATACTCAGCAAACCAGGCCAGGTACCCTCCTAGTAAAGCCGAGTGCCAGGCAAGGTAGCGACACACTGGCTTGACTGGCTTGACTCGGCTGGGATTTTAATCCCCGACCTTCCAAACTGGAAGCCAACGCTCTAACTGATTCGGCAACGCGCGTCCGGTCGGTCTGAGTGAGTAGTTCTCGAGATGCGCAGGATAGAGTTGCTAGGATAGTGCATGTTGCTGGGAGAGGTTTTGTTTTCAGCTGGCTATTTATATCGTCGCATGATTCCTACCCTCAGCTAATTATTTGTGCTGGCTTAGGATATTTGTCAGTGTTCGATTTGGGATATTTGTCAGCATTCGATTTTTCTGCAAAGGTTAACGGCCGGGCGTTTTTATTTGATTCTTTTGTTGGTGTGGCTTATATGCTTAGCATTGTTACCCCATGCAATTTATAAGCCATGTGGATTCATATGTAATACGTGGCAGCTCATGTGAATATCATAGAGTAATATGTATACACATATTTAGAAATAAATATTATAACCTGCATTGCATGCCCATATATATAACATTATATATTTCTGCACCATTTTAATTTGGTGGCATGACCTACGTGCGCATTGATCCGTAGCCATGGGAGATAATTGGTGAGGAGTCAACAAATGAGTAGCTCCCAAGAAAGGTGTACTGAACTGCTCAGGGGGGTGTTGTTGTGGAATTGTCATTGTGAGACCTAACTGAACCGCTGCGTCTGTGTGCACACCTGAAGTAGTACACCCCTAACTAACATCAGCTCGGTTGGGTGGCTCATATGTGGGTAATTCAACAAGTAGGTTACTGGCTGAATCAGGAAAAGGTCATCGGTTCGATCCCCAGCCATGTCAAACTAATGATTTACAAGGTTAATACTAGCCTGGTGCACAACATTAATTGCTAGGACAGGGAAAGGATTGGTTTATATATTGAGGATAGTCTGACTGCATGACCGGGCACAATGGTCCAATCGGTAGAGCACGGGCCTCACGTGTGGGAGATCGGTTTCCAGCCGAATCAAACTAATGACTTATACAATTTATACTTGTTGGTTCCTAGCCAGGCCCTCGGCATTATTATCATACGGCAAGGACTGGTTGGCTCAGTGTCAGGATAATGTCACTGAGTAGGATATCAGGTCATGATGATAGCAGTCTTGTCTCCCATTGGGCAGCACGATAAAGTCATCATGAGGGCGCCCTGTCACAAGTCGGTACCCATCCTGATATGACCTTAGATGTTGCCAGGACGTAAAACTCTAACAACCACTCAACCTTCGCCGATTCATAGGTAGTGTGTACATGGTGATAAATGCACTATAGATTATGTGTAGCATTTCAAACAAAGCCTGAATTAGGTCCACCGATATGCCTATTTGAAATCAAGTCTGATCTATCGGTGAATTAATCTAAGAATTAAAGCAAATATTAAAATAGACAGAAGTAGAGCATTCTATTTAATTTCACACTGCATATATATATATTTTAATTTTGTTAAATTTTACAAGATTCAGGAATAAAATCCCAAAACATGCGCTGGAATAGTTATCTCATACATTCATGTATCTCGCATTCATGACCTTACATAAAGTTGCGTATCGATGGGAAATAGTGCCTAGGGCAAGTATTGAAATTGCGTCGCTGTCTAAAATCTGACGCCCATCTCTTAGGTAACCGTACCATATATTATCAGCTCAAGTGGCGCCCATGCCACATGCCATACCTGCCATGCACCAGGCACGCCACTGCTTACATATGAGGCTTTTTATTCACATGTAACTCATCAATAAGGGAGTGTGGCCTTTCTCACCCCCACCCCCACACCCACCGCCACGCCCACCGCCACACCCACACCCACACCCACATCCCCCCACACCCACATCCCACCACACCTACATCCACCCCCACACCCACCCCCACACCCACATCCACCCCCACACCCACCCCCACACCCACCCCCACACCCACACCCACATCCACCCCCACACCCACACCCATACCCCATACCCACCCCCATCCCCAAACCCATACCCATGATGGTGATGATGTAGATAAAGGATTCACCCTGTACTCGCAGTACACGGGTGAATACCAGCCCTATATAAAAGCAGTCGAAAATACGGGGAAATGAATTGAGAGCCTAAGTTCACAATCTAAGAAGCAACACTTATTCTTTATATATATATTCATATTTCCCCGCTACCTTTGAGTTGAAAAATATAATAAAACATCTAGTTTAATTAGATTTAAAAGTGAAATCGACAGCGTTCTATGGCCACCATCTTGTTTTTTTGCATTCTCCCCCATTTCACCAACTCTGTGACTATATAAGTACCTATTTGATACTGGAGGCAGGCATTATACTTCCTGTTCCATACTAAAGCTATTTTCGCCTGTATTTACACTACGTTGTCGTTCACCCGTCTACTACAAGTACAGGGTGAATATCATCCACAATAAACCCTACTTTTTATAACCACATACTCTTTTATGACCAATCTGTGGTAGAATTATTGCCATACCTTTATTTCTAATGTAGATCGCAGTGAAATTGTCCTAGCAAATATTTTACATTAGGTAAAATACCACTTTGTACTATGTATATTCACCATCTACCACAACCTTCAACTGCGTAAATTAAAGCTGTGACCCGGTGTGCTGGGTCACAGCTTCAGTCTTTGTCGAGGGACCAGCGGAACTCAGAATACCCCTATTCTGACGTATCCTATTTGGCTACAGTCTAATGTAGTCTAATGTAATCTAATGTAGTCTATGCTGATATTGGCGTCACCATAGTCCACCTATGACATTATAATTTAAAGATACAGTCTGATGAAAGCAGAAAATATCCAAAACAAATAAACTGACCTAGATTTGATTCTACATATCCAACTTAGTAAGTTTTGTTTAGTATGTTTTGCCCCTCTCTGGACATGTTCTTGCTGTGTGAGACCTCTATTTGCTCCCCGAGAGAGTGCGCTGGTAACTTGGAAAAGCCAGCACCAATTCAACACTTGTGCAGGCAGCTTTCATGAAATGTCACCCTACTATACGGAGCCGAGGCCTGGACAGTGTACAGACGACAGGTGAAAAAGCTGCATGCCTTCATGATGCAACATCTGCGTTCAATCATGAGGCTAACCTGGAAGGACAAAGTGACATATAAGGAAATACTCGAATGGACAGGGCTGCCCTCTATGGAAGATCTTCTGATCAAAAAGAATCTCCGGTGGACTGGACACCTCATGAGGATGTCATCAGACAGGCTACCAAAGCAGATCCTCTACTCTCAACTGTCTTCTGGTTACAGAAAGAGAGGGCGCCCTCGTCTCCGGTTCAAGGATACCATGAACAGAAACCTGAAGCTGAGAGACATTTAGACCGACTCATGGACATCACTCTCACAGCAGAGAGCTAAATGGAGAGTGACAGTCAAGTAATGAAAACAGTCTTTGTCGCATCACGACCGACAGCATGATGATGATGATGATGATCCAACTTAGATACCGGTGCACTTATTAATCATTCGTTGGTTGCATAGATGGGAACACTAAGTCATTTAATTGAATCTGTTAGTGCTAAAGCCTATGGTGTCAAACCTTTGATGTGCACGTCAAAATTAATTTGTCATGTTTTCACTTCAAATATCTCCAAAGTTAACCGTGTATAAACTATAACCATGAATCAAAGTAAAAATCACACTAATGTAAGGTTCATTATAACAACTAATCTAATAATAGTAATATATTTAAAAATCTTAAAAGCAAATGATAGAAGTTATAAAGTAGCGGATTTTGAAACATTAAAACTGGGAGCTGTTGCGAGATAGACGCTTTAGGGAGTAACTCGGGTATTGCCTGAGCACGGCCACAGGCTCTCAACCTACAAAGGCACTTCTACTTAATTACATTGTTTAACTGGGAACACGCCGAAAGCTGATAGGTTACAGCTACTGATTGGCTCATTGGCTGATTGGATGGATTCGTTCCAAGAAACCCGCCTGTTGTTGAGCTTCTCTTTGGGGGTTTTTCTTCTTTTTTCTTCTTCTTTTTGTGTGCAGTGTTCACTTTTAGATTTAGATTTAGGAGTCATTTCCTTCTGTGTTACTCGGGGCAGAAACCATGACGCTGGTAAACATATAGGTATCGATCTGCATGTGTTAGTTCGGTAACCCCACCCTGACCCCACCCCCTCCAGCCCCCAGTCTTTCTTTAACCAGCCATAGACACACCCTACCCCCAATAACTGACTAACTATTGGCCAACATGCCCTAACCTCAACTACCAGACGGGATGGCCGAATGAGTTGAGCGTCCGTCTCCCGGGTTCAAAACCTTGATTGAATCAAAGCAATGACTTAAATATGGATGTGTGTTGCTTCCAAGCCAGGCACTCTGCATTTTTAGGATAGGGCAAGGACTGGTTGGCTCAGTGTCAGGGTAATGTGACTGGGTGGGATATCAGGTCATTGTGCTGGTGGCATGGTCTACCAGTGGGGCAGCACTATAAAGTCGCCATGAGTGCATCCTGTCACAAGTCGGTATCCGTCCTGATATAACCGTATATGTTGCCAGGACGTAAAACTCCAACAACCAACTCACCAACTTAACCCCAACTCACCACTGTTCTTTTGTGTGTGGATATTTTGTGTAAGTGTGCTTTTGTTGCTTTTCTGTGGTTGGTTGTTGGAGTTTTACGTCCTAGCAACATCTAAGGTCATAATTGGGTGGGTACCGACTTGTGACTGTGCGCACTCATGGTGACTTTATAGTGTGTGGCTAGGAAGTGACAAGTGTCAATTTTTAAGTCATTGCTTTGACTCGACGAGGGTTCGAATCAGTGGGTTCGAATCAGCGGGTTCGAATCCCACGATCTACTAAAACGGTAGCACACAAAGTTGACACTGTATTGTGCACTGGTTGCTGCCCCCTATTAGGGCATCACCCACCCAGGATGTAGAGGGTGTCTGATTGGCTGGCTGTGTGAGCCCAGTCACCTGCATTCCTTATACCTGACACACAGACCCCACAATGAGGGACAATCCACTCTCTACACTTGAAGTAGCAACATCTATTCCAAAAGACACTGAGCTGTGTGCAACAACCATTGGACCCAGGTTCAATGGATTGTAGCCACTGATTCTGACATACACAAGTAGGAGTGATGAGGATCTGTGTGGGCAGTTGGTAAGGAGTGAGGGTGATAGGTCACCAGTAGGTGAACAGGGGTTGATGCCAATAAAACACAACCTCTTCACTGTCAATCTTGCGCGACTTGTCTTCCTTTATTCATTATGAGTTGTTGAGAGTAACGACAGGTGGGAACTGACAGACAGTTGTAAGAACACACCTGTGGAGACTAGTAATGAGACTAGGAAAATTTAGCTGCAATCTACATTAGAAACAAATGCATGGCAAAACATATCAAGGTTGGGCATCAGGAAGCATGTGGTTTTAGGTGCAAAGTGAGTTTGAAGTTGCAGAGTCCGATGGTTTTGAGTTTCTGTCATTTTCTGAGATAAATGTATAAGATCGATTGTTATTATCTACCTTACTTTAGTGTGAAGTAACTTTTATTTTAAATGGCTAACTTTGGAGATATTTGAAATGCAAACATGCTACATTAATGTTGGCAAGCACACCAAAACTCTGACACCATAGGCTTCTGCAGTAACATATTCTGTTAAATTGCCTCAGTATTTCCTTCTATGTGGTGACAAATGTTTAATAAGTGCACCAATATCTAAGTTAGATATGTAGAATCAAATCTAGTTTGGTTTTGATTGAAAGTTTGATCTTTTCATCGGACTATGCAACTCTAAATTAAAAGATCTACCATGAAAGATAGGGCTGGAAGGGCTGCCAAGCCCAACTTGCAGCAGTTAAAGTTGCATAGTCCGATGATGTTAAAATTTTTGCACACTTTTTTAGATAAATATATCAGGTTCACTATTATACCTGTGCAAAATAAGGCTAGGAAACCCCCACTAAGCTGCACTGCAAAGGGGCATGTGATATGTCACGGCCCACCAGCAGGACACCCAATGGAAGGTAACCGTGTCAAAAGTAGCCAGATAACACACCACGCAGCTACGTACAAGCCTATGATATGTAAATAGGAGTAGGCTAGTCTAGTAATAAGAGTAGAACAAAATCAAATTACTTATCAGCAGCTACTGTGTGGTAAGATAACACCAACACTACAACTGGCCAGCATTGAAAACAAGGCTGCGTACCCGGGCTTATATGCTATGGACAGTATAAATACTGCCTCAATACAAAATACCCTACTATTCATTATTCCGGAGTTATTTGATTGAAAAATGGCTCATTTTGGAGCAATTTGAGCTGAATCGAAAAGCGTTTCACCGAACTTGTCAAAAGTCTCATTGTTGTGGCCCAGATTCACATCTCATGATGGTCACATGATGAGGAATGACGTATTAATGTGTAGGTAGTCTGGAACTTGACTGATACCATATATGGTATTCAGAATGAGGGCAAGATTTATAAGGTCACAAGATTGACCTAATTGGTTTGTGGCCTCCCTGCCTAATGGCTGCTTCAAAGTAGGTGTCCAAAGGGATAGGGTCATAAATGTACTGATTATTCTGTATATGCTGCCCCAAAGCCTTAGTTAATGCACCAGTACCTAAGTTGGATATGTAGAATCAAATGTAGGTAAGTGTTTTGGTTTTGAAAAAAATATGTTTCATCGGACCATGCAACTTTAAGCTGAAATTATGGCCTGGTATGTTTACGCACTTTGTTGCACCTTCATTCCTTCTTAACTTAACAGGACCCCGGATTGCGGCCAATTGGTCTTCCCCATTGCAACGCTCATTGCCCTATTGTAGAAATGTTGGGTGGAAATTTGGGAAGATTTTTTATCTTGACTGGGTTTGGGATAGAATTCATGACCTCTGCCAAATGAAGCGTGTGTTTGTCTGTCTGAGACGTTATAACAAATAGCAGTACAGACGCAAGGTGTCCTATAGTGCTGCCCCACTGGGGTAGTAACTATGCGGCTGACACCATGACCTGATATCCCACTCAGTCACATTATTCTGACACTGAGCCAACCACTCGTCACCCTAAGGTTGTCATTGCTTACCTGACATAGAGAGATACAAGCATAAGTTTGGCGGAAGACATATTTTATTCCAATATGAGATATTTCAGCCCGCAGGCCAATCAGCATAATACTTCCGCAGTTGTATGTTGAATTTAGCTTGCAGGCTGAGAAAGTATTGAGATGTGCATAATTACATATCAATTGTGTATGTTTCCACAGTAGAGTAATTAATTCATAGCACAGCAACAGATGGCGCAATGTAACCATGTTTGTAGCGTCACCATAGCAAAGAACCGTAGCTAAGCCTCTCTGACTCGGTAACCATAGTCCCAAATGCTATTTTCATTGAATCGACTTTAGCTAAACTATCAGTTGTAGCCAGAGCATTAGACAGGAAAGATCAACTGAGTATACTATGGATATTTCAATTCCGCCAGTTCCATTCAGCTATTTGGATTATTGCAACATGGCTAAGACATGTAAATCAAAGACAGCTGCTTTAGTGGCGGTGGGCATTGGTGCTATGCATGACGTTGCTTGCTCCAGAAATAAGTTGATGATTGAATGATGATGAGTTTTCAAATGGAAGTCCTGCTAAATGTAGGAAAACTGCCAAGTTGTCAGTGTCAATGGTTTTCTTGGAGGCGATAATGGAAGTATTCTCAACAGAAATGGCAAGTTTGAATAAGCGTATGGATGCATTAGAAAATATCACATACATATGGGTCACTCTCCTAAAAACTGGTCATCACGGTATGGGATTAAAACATCAATAAAAAGGCTTCCTACTTATTTATTTCTTTATACTTTTCATATTCATGTTCAGATTTGATGTAAGAAATAAGGGAAATAAAATTAACTGTGGGCAACTTTGGTCCTTTTAGGTATGAAGTGTTCTTGTACCAAAAAATAACATTTTACACTCAGCCATTTGTAACATGACATATGGGACATGGTTGAATCCTTACTAACATCTTGTATTGCATTGATATATCAAACAAAACAGTTCCCAAATCAAAAAGGAAGTATTTATTAACAATTATGCATGTTTAGATTAAAAGAAAAATTAGTTGATGTCTTAAGAAATAACATTAGAAATTTCCGTCACAGATTTAACCAGTGATGTCTGGATGCCCCACAAATATTGTACACACATTATTCAGTGAATAAAGCATGGCTGGGAATTACTTTTTGTTATCAAGCACTACATATTTCCACCACCAATCAATATTGCGTTGATCTGCATTGCGTTGCAATCAACGCAATATAAACCATGATTAATATGTTTCTAAGTATGAAATTATTTAATTCTGCTTAGATTTTTATTAAGCAGACTGTGTGGTGTCCTAAACATGTGCTACATCTGAGCAACACATGTTATACTGCCATAAGACATAGCTTTATTTTTTATCTCATCAATTTATATTTTACATAGATGTAAAGGGGAGATTTCCAGCTTTCATTTGAAACAAAAGAAATGTTAAAAATTCAAATATTAGATTTTAGCCTTCCATGTGACACTTCTGGCCAGTTTTCAGGAGATTGACCCATATCAATTACCAATAACCTAATGTCAAAAACCCTAAACACTTGTTTCATTAATAACATGTTACTTTAGTCAATTAGTTTCTATAGTGAGCTTAATTGAAGAGAGCATTTAGACCCAAGTGGCCCTATTGAATTATATGAATGCTTTGAGTTTTAGGTGGGAGGGTAAACATTGAGTTATTATCCAGTTAGTCGCTGGTGACCAACTGGCAGAATCTTCCTATTTATTGCAGTATGAGAGTTGAACAAGACAGTAGTGAGTGGTGGTGGAGTGTCACTGCCTGGTGGTGTCTGACATTAGGCAGGGGTCACAGTGTGAGCAGATTGTGTCAGGGTGAGCTGGGACCATAGGATGGTTGTGTGGGTGGTGTTTGTTCCCCCATACACAGCAATGGCAGCGAATGAGTTCCAAGGTCTCAATCAACGCAATGCAAAGCTTATGTCATGGTAAGCGACACATATTAACAGTGGTCTTCAGCTTTAATAGCAATAGCTGCGAAGCAATGAAATGAAATAAAAAGAAGGACCGTCACATTTGCTTCTTTTCTCAATGTGAGATGACAGCTGATCTGCATTGCTAATTAATATATCTAACTGGATTACCTTAATCATCATCACCCATCTTGTAATCTATAACAGGGCCATAAAGCGCTATGCACCACCAACCTTCCCTCTAGTGGCCGCAGCAAGAACTAATGCTGTTGGCTGCAGCTGACTGTAAAATGTCTTACTGAAGATTTCTAATCTAAGACCTACCCGTGCTCTGTTGGTGTTGCTGTGGGTAGCAGCTCATTATGCAGCATGATCAATAGAAAACCGTATAGAGGATTTCCACCGCCAACCCGCCCTCTGATGGCATGGCAACAAAAGCCAATGCAATAGCAGTTCACTGTGCAGCATGCTCAGTGGAAAGGGTCTTATACATCTAGAGGATTTCCACCACCAATCCATGCTCTGATAGCTGTGACCACAAAAACCAATGCAGTAGGTAGCAGCTCATTGTGCAGCACCCTTTGTGAAAAAGGTCTCATTGAGGAATTCCATGACAAACCCATCCTGTGGTCGTCATAGCAACAAAAACCTAGCACTAGGTACCAGCTAACTGTGCAGCATACACAGTAGAAAAGGTTAGATGTTTGTTGGAGTTTTCCATCCTGGCAACATCTCAGGTCATATCAGGATATCAGAAAGGGTCTTATAGAGGAATTCCACCATCATCCCACATTCTGATGGCCGTGGTGTTGTAGGTAACAGCTCACTGCGCATGCCACTGTGTAAAATGTCTATAGGTGCATTCAACGTGAAGTATCGGTTGTCAGTGAACAGGCTATAAACAACGCTAAATTATTCATGTCTCTCAGTATAGTTCAACACGCCATGTCTTGCTTTGAGCTGGGAATTTGATTCAGTAGCAGAGTCAAACTCAGCTACAAAGTAACTGTCGATGAACATTTTCTCACAATGTTCCTACCAATATCTGGCATAAAATAAAATAAAGTAAAAAGGTACACTGGTTCCTACCCTTTACTATCGATCCCCTGTTCAACTCTCCAGCATTACAATAACAGTGTGCGAACAAAATCAACACAGATACAGGAAGTCAATAAGTGCTGCGTAATGACTACTTTCAAGGTCACAGGAGGTTGTGGTCTGGGTGCTTCCCCATTGCAATTCAATACTACACCAATGTGAGAACTATCACACTTAAAGCTGCATAGTCCGATGAAAGCATCACATTTTCACAAAACCAAAACACCGACATATATATATACTGGTGCACTTAAAGTTGCATACTCCCTTGATTTTTAATTTCTCTAATTTTCTGAGATAAACATATTAGGTTGATCATAATAAACTAGTTTACTTTAGCTTGACATAATTTAATATTAAATGTCTCAAATTTGATGTTTTCATCAGATTATGCAGCTTTAACATAAAGTTACATAGTCCGACAAAAACATCAATTTTTCAAAAGCAAAACATTTCTCTACATTTGAACCTACATATCCGACTTAGATGCTAGTGCACTTATTAAGTATTTGTTGTTAAGTAGAAGGGCATACTATATCAATTTAATATAACCTGTTATTGTTAAATCCTATATCAGAGTTTTGACAAGCATGCCCAAATTATATTTTCATGTTTTCACTTAAAATATCTCTTAAGTTAGTCATGTTAAGTCATAGGTACTTCAAACTGAAGTTCTAAAAGTAGATTATAACAATCAATCTACTATATTTATTTCAGAAAATGACAGAATCTCAAAATCATCGGACTAT
>CM059186.1:47940781-47969859 GCA_030323885.1 Branchipolynoe longqiensis
TCATGACGCTGGAGACAGAGATAGTGCACAAATTATTTATTAAGACAAGGGAACAGGATAAAGGGGGGTGGAAAGGGGCGGTACATCCGGGCCGTCGCAACAAATCATTATCCTAAACAGTTAACGTGAACCTACCTAAAAGCTCTCATCTGAATGTAACATGGCTTCAGACTCATCTTACCTTAGACCGTAACATACACACACGTTAGCAACACTCGAACAACTGGTAACCAGGCAAGTAGGCAAAGGTTAAGCTTAATTACCACATCAGTTAGCATTAGTAACTCTACCTATACACACTCTAACTGAAGTAAACACGGCTTCAGGAGAACTTACACGGCGCGATAACAGTCACATGCACTTACGGGATCCAGCGGGCAGGTAATCGATGTGTCACGATAATAAGTATCATGAGCTCAGTTAAACTTAAGAATAGTCATTCACAAAGGGTGCGATAACAGCCACACTCACTTAAGGTTTGCAGTTATCAGTTGGATGGTAAGGCAGTTGGCAAGTATCATGAGATCAAGGCAGCTTAACAATAGCAAGGCGTGTTAGCGGTGCAATAACAGCCACACCTCTTAAGGTTTGCAGTGATCAGTTGAGATGACAGGCAGAGGTTTAAGTAACATGAGATCAGGTATGCTTATGACTAGTACTCAAGGGCGGGGCCCTCGGCCACCCACTCAAGGGTCGCCGCGAACCGTCAGTACGTACGACAGAGGAAGTATCAATAGGTCAGACAGCTTAAGGGTAACTTACGGTAGTGGAAGAAACACAGCTTCAGGAGTCTTAATCGAGGAGATGTCAATCACTCCAGCCTTAACAACTGAAAAAGACATTTAACACAACGTCAGATGGTGCACCCTTGTAATACACAGACATTTGTAACGACACCCCTTGTTTACAGAAACAGGCTTTGTTCAATATTCCTTACTCACAGCTACTCACCGCAACATCCTGTCAACACGTCAGATAACCAACTAGTAATGAGGGCCAGAGAGACCCTTGACATGTGCAGCCACCGTTCTAAGCTTCACCCAGTTACGTCGGTAGTCACAGCACTAACCGAGCTGTCAACAAGTTTACTCCCCCCACACTAACCCGGCTCATGAACAGACCGGTTGCAAACGTTCTTATGGAGTCCGTTGCGAGCATCACAGGGAAGCACCTCAAACACTCAGCCAAATAAGGATGAGAGTGTTTGAGGGGCTTCCGAGAACGCGGTCCGATCCACATACTGAAACAGCGCCGCCGAGCTCCAGCGACCTACCTCCCGCACCCCTTTTTCGGACGCTCCACCTTGGCACTAGATTGAGCTCCTCCTCTTCTCAGGCTATGCAGTGTCACAGAGGAGGGGGAAGGGTGCCCGGACAGGGTGAGCGCCAGTCGTAGTGCCTTGGTTAGGCACGATGCTAACAGAGGAGCTCCGCTTTTATGCTTAAAGGCGGGGTCGCCGAACCCGACCGGCGTATGCCTCACGTACCTCTTCCAGGCATGCAGCGGGCAGCACGGGGACCCCGGAATGCACGGGAGCCTCACCGAGAAGCTGCTCCCTCCTAGCCTCGCCGTCTTAGTGGACCGGACCCGTATGAGGAGGCTTCTCGCTCGTACCCGGATGTCCGCCCCTTTCAAAGCACGGTCTGCGTCGTCCGACCTCGGATCAAAAAACAGGTTAGATTGACGTAGGAACGTAAAGTAAGCCACCAGTGTTGCGGCAATTAGCACAAGGGTACAGTTACCAGCCTTCCGGAATTCTTTAACAATCCCTTTAATGTCCCTGACTGTTAACGGTGGCGCCTGTACTGGCTTGTGGACGCTTAACCTGTGAACCCCTTTTTTCATAATACCAGCTAAGTAAGTATCAAAGGCCTCGACCTTTCCTTTATGTAACAAAATCCATGTTCTGGCCCCGCTTAGGTAATTGTTCACTGCACCTGGAGATTTCAGCTTGTCAGCCAGAAAGGCTATATAGTTTAGTATGTCATCTCTTTGTGGTCTATACACATTAACCTCGTTCAGGGTAGCAAACTTAACATAACACTCTGCCTGAACTCTTTTGTTCCTCCACGAGCCCACCGATAGGCCCGCCTTAACCAACTCTAGAACTTTCCGGGGCAGCTGCACACGGTGACCTAGGAAGAGAGAGGCAATTAAGAAACGAGCTTCCTAGGTCACAGTGCAGTGTTACAACTTGAGCAGCTCGGCGTAGAACATATGGTCTAAGCGCACCCTAGTAATGCCCCTACGCCGAGACTCCGCAGCCACGCTGGCAGCATGAGCCCGAGAGCCGTCACACCTACTCAGGAGGTCTGCGAAAACTAACTGCACTCCCGGCACGTGTCTCACAGCAATGTCACATGTTCTCTCAGCCGCGAAGCGCCAAATTTCCCTTGCGCATGCGCAGAGCACTTCATCTCTCCCCGTGCCTGAGTCTAGAACTATCTGCGAAGCCAGGTTGTCGGTGTTAATGACAACCTGGTAGTCCGATACATTTGGTGGGGAAAGGGCATGTAGAGCGGCAACCAAGTTAATGGCCTCCAGCTGAGCGATATGGAAGCGCTTCTCCAACAAGTGGGGGCTGTAAGTCTCCGTAAAATAATGGTCCTGTGAGAACCCTCCCCCGCCCCGAAGACATGAGTCACACTCCAGCAGCCATATTTTAAGCGCCAAGGGACGCATAAGGACCAAACCATTGGACTGCCGTGCGTAGCTCGCAAACCAAGCGAGGTCACCTAAAACCTCTCTTGTAACAGAGATAGTTCCAAAGAAAGGGCTTGCTCGCAAGAACGCTAGGAGTCTATTCATGAAGCGGCGCGCTGGGCACACACACCTCGACAAAAATTGCAGTTTCCCCACTAAAACCTGAATCGCCTTCCTAGTTACCTTGGTGCCAACACACCACACCATACAGAGGCTAACTACCTCTTCAAGCTTAGCCTGGGGGATCCTAACTACCATACCCTGCGTATCTACCACGAAGCCCAGCCAGGTGAGCTGCGTAGTAGGTGGAAAACATTTTTCCTTTGCTAAGGTCAGTCCGAGTTCGCCAGTTAATGATACCAGGTAATCAAAAGCCTCCCTCGCCCTTGCTTCAGAGGCTTCCACCCCGACGAAGTCGTCGAGGTAGCACAGACAGAAGTACCCTGCTTCCCTCAACAGAAACACGACCGCCTGAGTAGTACGGGCGCACGCCATCGCCGAGGTGCGACACCCAAAGGGGGGGGCAATATCAAAGTAAAGCTTTGTGTCAGCCTGAATCCCAAACAGAGGAACCGATAGGGGGCATGTTCGGAGCTGACGATAAGCCCTCGAGAGGTCAGCGGACCATAAGAAGGAACCTTTTCCCAAAACTGTCACCTTAGCTGCAAGATCCAGAATACCTGGTAGCTTAAAGCTCAGTTCCTCACCCTGGTACACCCCTCTTCCGATCCCTGAGTTGACGCTACGCCCTCGGGGAAAGCTCAGATCGACGATGACCCTCCTCTCCACTGTATTTTTCTTGGGCCGTGTCATTAGGGGGCTAACTTGACACCAGGGGGTAAAGGGCGGATCAACATACGGACCCAGCAATGCGCCTTCGTGGAGCTCCCGACTGATATATTTGGAAATCCATATCTCATTACCCGCCTGTTCCCTATGGTTCCTGAATGTCGAGACCGGCGGCTTTTCGCCTACATAATCGGCCGGCCAACCGAATTCTAGAAAGTCCACAATCGCCTTGTCTTCATATTTAATCAGTTTATCTCGCCAGACTTGTATAACTAGACGAGAGGGAACTGGGATCCTGGCTCCTAGATAATTTGGCAAACCTAACTTCCTAACTTCACCATAAATACTGAGATACTCCCCTGCTGTCTCTAGTATAGCAGAGCTCACCACGGGCCAGAACGACAATAACGAGTCCCTGAAAAGGAGGGGTGAAATGATACGTCGAGGTGTCACCACCGGCAGTAACTCAGAACCCTCAGTATCCACCACTAAAACAGCATCATCAGTCACAGGGCTCGCGTGAGGCAACGGAGAATTACTGGTACCCGCGCGATCTAGGGTGGGGACCGACATTGTAGGTAACTCAGAAGAACCAACCCCGGAAGTGACTAGGTCACTTAGTACCCCTTTGGAGTCATTGGACAAACACGAAGGGCTGTCGCATTGAGAGCAACAAACATTAACTGAGTTCATGCTACAGACCTGATCTAAAGGGCTAGTCATATCGGACCTTGTTAGGTCATCTGCCATATTGTCTGTACTGACACTTGCTACAGGTACGTAGTTACCGTGGCCCATAACCCGGCCTATTGTACTCAACATCCCAGTTCCCGCTATCTCTTTACCATCTGCGTAAGTTAACGCTGAGCCAGAACTCGTAATAGTACCCCCACCATTAATAACAGGTCTCAACTCCACCGCGGAATCTGCAATATCTTGAACAATTACTAAGTTATTGGATATCGAGCCTCGCCACTTCTTAATAGAAGCTCGCCGATCGTAAGTGGGAAGCACAACCGGCACTTTAACACTCCCTACATTAGGCCTTGAGTCAAGGGTGGCCTCAGGGAGGCCTACCCCGTAAAAACCGGTTTCAACGCGGAAGGTGGATTCTCAATACTGCTCACCCTATCCTGTGCCCTACGTTTACTAAAGCAGTCTATTTCACGGTGAAAGTTCATTTTCCGGAACCGCTTGGCGCACCAACTGCAACAGTGACAAAACTTGTTAGGGAGCTCACCATGCGACTTGAAGTATCCGCAAGTGTCACCCTTGTTCCAGCCCGGGCAAGGGTCCCCATCTACCGCTGCATTGAACTCTCTCCCTACCCAGCCCGCGTTAGCGCCCCCTTCTGCCTTCTTATCTTTCCCTACAGCTAGTCTAGTACCCACCGCAAAAATGTCACGTTGTATGTCCTTAATTGTAGCCCTGTCCTCCCAACCCCCCTCTAAGCGGCCGTCGCTAATCATTGAAAACACCTTTTCCGACCACAGAAGTACAGTGTGCCAATCCCATACAGCCGCCATTTCGGCGATATCCACCATGTGTTGCCTGATATGCTTTACGGATCTTGAATGCAGACTATCTACATTCAGCAACCGGTTGATAGCCGACATATATTCATACCACGTGGCAGAGCCCAGTGGTACAGAAGCTTGTTCCACCACGGGCGACGACGTATGACTCACACATCTCTTTTTCCTCCTAGGGGGAGACTGCGGCACTTGCGACTCAGTACCCACATCCCGCGACGAAGTAGCCTTCCCTGCACACAGGGACACCTTGATGCTCTCTAGTTGCTCAACCAACAGTTTTGTGTTGGCCTCCCAGTGTTTTTTAAGCTCCTTCTGCAGGAAATCCACCGTCACAGTGTCGTTGTTTGTAGTAACTGTGTCGGTATCCACTAACTCATCCGGCAGAGAGCTAGGGCCGGCTACAGGAGACAATCCCGAAGCTTGGCCCGAGAGGAGGGAGCCTGATGACGCCTCCATCTCCGAGACTCTCCTTTTCCTCGTAGAGCGATGCAGAGGCATAATGAACCACTGCCCCCAGCAGTGAGGCCTGGAGAAGCCGCGGGAGCTTGTATAGGCGTGCTAGACAGCAATTGGCCAGACAGTACAGGGTTCTCAGATAAGAGAACGATATCGCAGCTAGACTTAGGACCAGGACGAGTGTCACACGGAATCCACTCCACCCACTTAATCCACCCAACCGTACTTCAAGTTAGATTACCTGAAGAGCGGTACACACCAGCCGAGGTCCAATACACTTCACCCGTAATCCGTCACACAGAGCCCAGTTCCCAGTATACGTACTCCACCGCACACATACTCTACAGCAACCGTACAAGAACACACCCGACTCAGAGCGTACTAGGAGAAAGGGCACAAGAACTCTTGCCTCTAAGGATACCACACATCCAAGAGCTGCACGTCCTCCACGAACAGGTCACTGCACGTACTTCACAAGGACCAGGCACAGTTCACACGTACTCCACAGCAACGGTACTCACCCGACTCAGAGCGTACTATTATTGAAGTAACGCTTAGTGCGTACTAATATTGATAATAACGTAGACAAGAAATATTACAGCTCTCTAATATACATAATGCCAGTGCCTAAGGAGGATTAAGGAGAAGCACAGCCCTAACCGTAAAGGGTAAACACAAGCCGGTCGTTGCTATGTTAATATAAGTTCCAGCGGGTTGATTCGTAGGAGGTGTAAGCTCCACAGATATTCCACTCTTCCTGTATGAAGATACACTGACACTCAGAATCCACTTCAGTAAATCCCTGTTGTAATACTTCCAGCATAGTTGCTCTTAAGTTACCTTAGGACCAGACAGCAGTGAGTCCAAGAGGAGACGTTCCAAGCCCGTAAGTGGCTGTCCAATGCTTGATTCTGGAGGCAAGGGGACCAGGTTAGAACTTGAGCTGACCCAGCCAGCCACGGCGCGACCCAGCCAGCCACTGAAGACTCTGAAGCTTGTGCCGGACGGTCTCCCCGGCGCTGGCTGAGAGAGCTGCGCAGTGCGGCCCCAGGTACGCTGAAGAACCTGCTGACAGGGACGCTAATCGACGAATTGGCTAAACAACACTAGCCAGCATGAGAGCCGAGCCCAAGCCCGTAAATGGCTTATTCACCAGAACGAGGAGATGCTTAAGACGACAATCTCTAATAGAGTTCCAAGGGGGGAACCGGTGTCCCACATCCGTAAGGACTCTGCGTATGCAAAGCTGTAATGAGAAGCCCGGACGCGCAGACAATTCCACCCAACTCAGAGCAGCCACGGCCTCCACCGCTAAGGCACGTAAATCCACTCAGGAATGCTATTTGGACTCCACAAGCAGCACACGTACTCTACACAACCGTACTCCAAAAAACTACGGGCAGAGGTTCCTGAGCGTAGACATAGCAGGTAGGTCGGACCGTACTCCAAGACGAACCTTCCTTGACTAGCCTTGAGAAAGTGTGTCAGAACGTTCTGTTTCCAAGGCGCGCAGACGCGCCTACCCAGTAATCAAAAGCTACCCTAGCAACGTAGCTAGGCTATCCTGGCACCTAGTCACTTCTCCCATAGCTTGAACAACCCGTGGCCCACTGTCCCAGCTTAAGAGGCCTGTTAACCAGCGGCGTACTTATCCTGGTACACTAGCGCCGTCTCCAGGTCACGAATTACTCATGTTTCATTACTCATGAAAACTGCCAAAAATCACACTAATGTAAGGTTCATTATAACAACTAATCTAATAATAGTAATATATTTAAAAATCTTAAAAGCAAATGATAGAAGTTATAAAGTAGCGGATTTTGAAACATTAAAACTGGGAGCTGTTGCGAGATAGACGCTTTAGGGAGTAACTCGGGTATTGCCTGAGCACGGCCACAGGCTCTCAACCTACAAAGGCACTTCTACTTAATTACATTGTTTAACTGGGAACACGCCGAAACCTGATAGGTTACAGCTACTGATTGGCTCATTGGCTGATTGGATGGATTCGTTCCAAGAAACCCGCCTGTTGTTGAGCTTCTCTTTGGGGGGTTTTCTTCTTTTTTCTTCTTCTTTTTGTGTGCAGTGTTCCCTTTTAGATTTAGATTTAGGAGTCATTTCCTTCTGTGTTACTCGGGGCAGAAACCATGACGCTGGTAAACATATAGGTATCGATCTGCATGTGTTAGTTCCGTAACCCCACCCCGACCCCACCCCCTCCAGCCCCCAGTCTTTCTTTAACCAGCCATAGACACACCCTACCCCCAATAACTGACTAACTATTGGCCAACATGTCCTAACCTCAACTACCAGACGGGATGGCCGAATGAGTTGAGCGTCCGTCTCCCGGGTTCAAAACCTTGATTGAATCAAAGCAATGACTTAAATATGGATGTGTGTTGCTTCCAAGCCAGGCACTCTGCATTTTTAGGATAGGGCAAGGACTGGTTGGCTCAGTGTCAGGGTAATGTGACTGGGTGGGATATCAGGTCATTATTCTGGTGGCATGGTCTACCAGTGGGGCAGCACTATAAAGTCGCCATGAGTGCATCCTGTCACAAGTCGGTATCCATCCTGATATAACCGTATATGTTGCCAGGACGTAAAACTCCAACAACCAACTCACCAACTTAACCCCAACTCACCACTGTTCTTTTGTGTGTGGATATTTTGTGTAAGTGTGCTTTTGTTGCTTTTCTGTGGTTGGTTGGTTGTTGGAGTTTTACGTCCTAGCAACATCTAAGGTCATAATTGGGTGGGTACCGACTTGTGACTGTGCGCACTCATGGTGACTTTATAGTGTGTGGCTAGGAAGTGACAAGTGTCAATTTTTAAGTCATTGCTTTGACTCGACGAGGGTTCGAATCAGTGGGTTCGAATCAGCGGGTTCGAATCCCACGATCTACTAAAACGGTAGCACACAAAGTTGACACTGTATGGTGCACTGGTTGCTGCCCCCTATTAGGGCATCGCCCACCCAGGATGTAGAGGGTGTCTGATTGGCTGGCTGTGTGAGCCCAGTCACCTGCATTCCTTATACCTGACACACAGACCCCACAATGAGGGACAATCCACTCTCTACACTTGAACTAGCAACATCTATTCCAAAAGACACTGAGCTGTGTGCAACAACCATTGGACCCAGGTTCAATGGATTGTAGCCACTGATTCTGACATACACAAGTAGGAGTGATGAGGATCTGTGTGGGCAGTTGGTAAGGAGTGAGGGTGATAGGTCACCAGTAGGTGAACAGGGGTTGATGCCAATAAAACACAACCTCTTCACTGTCAATCTTGCGCGACTTGTCTTCCTTTATTCATTATGAGTTATTGAGAGTAACGACAGGTGGGAACTGACAGACAGTTGTAAGAACACACCTGTGGAGACTCGTAATGTTTGGGGTTCAGACGGCCGAGTCCTGACATATTAAACATGGTTACTAATTACGACAGGGCATGGGTGATCAGAGTCAGCACTCTGTAGTTTGGGTGTCAGCAATTAGGGGAACTGGCAAACACAAAAAAAAAGAAATTGTATTCTAAATGTAAAATAGTTGCTAGGAAAATTTAGCTGCAATCTACATTAGAAACAAATGCATGGCAAAACATATCAAGGTTGGTCATCAGGAAGCATGTGGTTTTAGGCGCAAAGTGAGTTTGAAGTTGCAGAGTCCGATGGTTTTGAGTTTCTGTCATTTTCTGAGATAAATGTATAAGATCGATTGTTATTATCTACCTTACTTTAGTGTGAAGTAACTTTTATTTTAAATGGCTAACTTTGGAGATATTTGAAATGCAAACATGTTACATTAATGTTGGCAAGCACACCAAAACTCTGACACCATAGGCTTCTGCAGTAACATATTCTGTTAAATTGCCTCAGTATTTCCTTCTATGTGGTGACAAATGTTTAATAAGTGCACCAATATCTAAGTTAGATATGTAGAATCAAATCTAGATAATTGCTTTGGTTTTGATTGAAAGTTTGATCTTTTCATTGGAATATGCAACTTTGAAATAAAAGATCTACTGTGAAAGATAGGGATCGAAGGTCCGCCAAGCCCAACTTGCAGCAGTTAAAGTTGCATAGTCCGATAATGTTCAAATTTTTGCACACTTTTTTAGATAAATATATCAGGTTCACTATTATACCTGTGCAAAATAAGGCTAGGAAACCCCCACTAAGCTGCACTGCAAAGGGGCATGTGATATGTCACGGCCCACCAGCAGGACACCCAATGGAAGGTAACCGCGTCAAAAGTAGCCAGATAACACACCACGCAGCTACGTACAAGCCTATGATATGTAAATAGGAGTAGGCTAGTCTAGTAATAAGAGTAGAACAAAATCAAATTACTTATCAGCAGCTACTGTGTGGTAAGATAACACCAACACTACAACTGGCCAGCATTGAAAACAAGGCTGGGTACCCGGGCTTATATGCTATGGACAGTATAAATACTGCCTCAATAAAAAATACCCTACTATTCATTATTCCGGAGTTATTTGATTGAAAAATGGCTCATTTTGGAACAATTTGAGCTGAAAGAATCGAAAAGCGTTTCACCGAACTTGTAAAAAGTCTCATTGTTGTGCCCCAGATTCACATCTCATGACGGTCACATGATGAGGAATGACGTATTAATGTGTAGGTAGTCTGGAACTTGACTGATACCATATATGGTATTCAGAATGAGGGAAAGATTAATAAGGTCACAAGATTGACCTAATTGGTTTGTGGCCTCCCTGCCTAATGGCTGCTTCAAAGTAGGTGTCCAAAGGGATAGGGTCATAAATGTACTGATTATTCTGTATATGCTGCCCCAAAGCCTTAGTTAATGCACCAATACCTAAGTTGGATATGTAGAATCAAATGTAGGTAAGTGTTTTGGTTTTGAAAAAAATATGTTTCATCGGACCATGCAACTTTAAGCTGAAATTATGGCCTGGTATGTTTACGCACTTTGTTGCACCTTCATTCCTTCTTAACTTAACAGGACCCCGGATTGCGGCCAATTGGTCTTCCCCATTGCAACGCTCATTACCCTATTGTAGAAATGTTGGGTGGAAATTTGGGAAGATTTTTTATCTTGACTGGGTTTGGGATAGAATTCATGACCTCCGCCAAATGAAGCGTGTGTTTGTCTGTCTGAGACGTTATAACAAATAGCAGTACAGACGTAAGGTGTCCTATAGTGCTGCCCCACTGGGGTAATAACTATGCGGCTGACACCATGACCTGATATCCCACTCAGTCACATTATTCTGACACTGAGCCAACCACTCGTCACCCTAAGGTTGTCATTGCTTACCTGACATAGAGAGATACAAGCATAAGTTTGGCGGAAGACATATTTTATTCCAATATGAGATATTTCAGCCCGCAGGCCAATCAGCATAATACTTCCGCAGTTGTATGTTGAATTTAGCTTGCAGGCTGAGAAAGTATTGAGATGTGCATAATTACATATCAATTGTGTATGTTTCCACAGTAGAGTAATTAATTCATAGCACGGCAACAGACGGAGCAGTGCAACCATGTTTGTACCGTCACCATAGCAAAGAACCGTAGCTAAGCCTCTCTGACTCGGTAACCATAATCCCAAATGCTATTTTTATTGAATCGACTTTAGCTAAACTATCAGTTGTAGCCAGAGCATTAGACAGGAAAGATCAACTGAGTATACTATGGATATTTCAATTCCGCCAGTTCCATTCAGCTATTTGGATTATTGCAACATGGCTAAGACATGTAAATCAAAGACAGCTGCTTTAGTGGCGGTGGACATTGGTGATATGCATGACGTTGCTTGCTCCAGAACTAAGTTGATGATTGAATGATGATGAGTTTTCAAATGGAAGTCCTGCTAAATGTAGGAAAACTGCCAAGTTGTCAGTGTCAATGGTTTTCTTGGAGGCGATAATGGAAGTATTCTCAACAGAAATGGCAAGTTTGAATAAGCGTATGGATGCATTAGAAAATATCACATACATATGGGTCACTCTCCTAAAAACTGGTCATCACGGCATGGGATTAAAACATCAATAAAAAGGCTTCCTACTTATTTATTTCTTTATACTTTTCATATTCATGTTCAGATTTGATGTAAGAAATAAGGGAAATAAAATTAACTGTGGGCAACTTTGGTCCTTTTAGGTATGAAGTGTTCTTGTACCAAAAAAAAACATTTTACAGTCAACCATTTGTAACATGACATATGAGACATGGTTGAATCCTTACTAACATCTTGTATTGCATTGATATATCAAACAAAACAGTTCCCAAATCAAAAAGGAAGTATTTATTAACAAGTATGCATGCTTAGATTAAAAGAAAAATTAGTTAATGTCTTAAGAAATAACATTAGAAATTTCTGTCACAGATGTAACCAGTGGTGTCTGGATGCCACACAAATATTGTACATTAATTATTCACTGAATAAAGCATGGCTGGGAATTACTTTTTTTTATCAAGCACTACATATTTCTGTATATTATGCCATGATTAATATGTTTCTAAGTGTGAAATTATTTAATTCTGCTTAGATTTTTATTAAGCAGACTGTGTGGTGTCTTAAACATGTGCTACATCTGAACAACACATGTTATACTGCCATAAGACATAGCTTTATTTTGTATCTCATCAATTTATATTTGACATAGATGTAAAGGGGAGATTTCCAGCTTTCCTTTGAAACAAAAGAAATGTTAAAAATTCAAATATTAGATTTTAACTCGCCATGTGACACTTCTGGCCAGTTTTCAGGAGAGTGACCCATATCAATTACCAATAACCTAATGCCAAAAACCCTAAACGCCTGTTTCATTAATAACATGTTACTTTAGTCAATTAGTTTCCATAGTGAGCTTAATTGAAGAGAGCATTTAGACGCAAGCGGCCCTATTGAATTATATGAATGCTTTGAGTTTTAGGTGGGAGGGTAAACATTGAGTTATTATCCAGTTAGTCGCTGGTGACCAACTGGCAGAATCTTCCTATTTATTGCAGTATGAGAGTTGAATAAGGCAGTAGTGAGTGGTGGTGGTGGAGTGTCACTGCCTGGTGGTGTCTGACATTAGGCAGGGGTCGCAGTGTGAGCAGATTGTGTCAGGGTGAGCTGGGACCATAGGATGGTTGTGTGGGTGGTGTTTGTTCCCCCATACACAGCAATGGCAGCGAATGAGTTCCAAGGTCTCAATCAACGCAATGCAAAGCTTATGGCAAGGTAAGCGACACATATTAACAGTGGTCTTCAGCTTTAATAGCAATAGCTGCGAAGCAATGAAATGAAATAAAAAGAAGGACCGTCACATTTGCTTCTTTTCTCAATGTGAGATGACAGCTGATCTACATTGCTAATTAATATATCTAACTGGATTACCTTAATCGTCATCGCCCATCTTGTAATCTATAACAGGGCCATAAAGCGCTATGCACCACCAACCTTCCCTCTAGTGGCCGCAGCAAGAACTAATGCTGTTGGCAGCAGCTGACTGTAAAATGTCTTACTGAAGATTTCTAATCTAAGACCTACCCGTGCTCTGTTCGCGTTGCTGTGGGTAGCAGCTCATTATGCAGCATGATCTATAGAAAACCGTATAGAGGATTTCCACCGCTAATCCGCCCTCTGATAGCCATGGCAACAAAAGCCAATGCAATAGCAGCTCACTGTGCAGCATGCTCAGTGGAAAGGGTCTTATACATCTAGAGGATTTCCACCACCAATCCATGCTCTGATAGCTGTGATGACAAAAACCACTGCAGTAGGTAGCAGCTCATTGTGCAGCACCCTTTGTGAAAAAGGTCTAATAGAGGAATTCCATGACAAACCCATCCTGTGGTCGTCATAGCAACAAAATCCTAGCACTAGGTACCATCTAACTGTGCAGCATGCACAGTAGAAAAGGTTGGATGGTTGTTGGAATTTTACATCCTGGCAACATCTCAGGTCATATCAGGATATCAGAAAGGGTCTTATAGAGGAATTCCACCATCATCCGACATTCTGATGGCCGTGGTGTTGTAGGTAACAGCTCACTGCGCATGCCTCTGTGTAAAATGTCTATAGGTGCATTCAACGTGAAGTATCGGTTGTCAGTGAACAGGCTATAAACAACGCTAAATTATTCATGTCTCTCAGCATAGTTCAGTACGCCATGTCTTGCTTTGAGCTGGGAATTTGATTCAGTAGCGGCGTCAAACTCAGCTACAAAGTATCTCTCGGTGAACATTTTTTCACAATGTTCCTACCAATATCTGGCATAAAATAAAATAAAGTAAAAAGGTACACTGGTTCCTACCCTTTACTATCGATCCCCTGTTCAACTCTCCAGCATTACAATAACAGTGTGCGAACAAAATCAACACAGATACAGGAAGTCAATAAGTGCTGCGTAATGACTACTTTCAAGGTCACAGGAGGTTGTGGTCTAGGTGCTTCCCCATTGCAATTCAATAATACACCAATGTGAGAACTATCACACTTAAAGCTGCATAGTCCGATGAAAGCATCACATTTTCACAAAACCAAAACACCGACAGATATATATACTGGTGCACTTAAAGTTGCATACCCCCTTGATTTTTAATTTCTCTAATTTTCTGAGATAAACATATTAGGTTGATCATAATAAACTACCTTACATTAACTTGACATAATTTAATCTTAAATGTCTCAAATTTGATGTTTTCATCGGATTGTGCATCTTTAACATAAAGTTACATAGTCTGACAAAAACAACAATTTTTCAAAAGCAAAACATTTCTCTACATTTGAACCTACATATCCGACTTAGATGCTAGTGCACTTATTAAGTATTTGTTGTTAATATAATCTGTTATTGTTAAATCCTATATCAGAGTTTTGACAAGCATGCCCAAATTATATTTTCATGTTTTCACTTAAAATATCTCTTAAGTTAGTCATGTTAAGTCATAGGTACTTCAAACTGAAGTTCTAAAAGTAGATTATAACAATCAATCTACTATATTTATTTCAGAAAATGACAGAATCTCAAAATCATCGGACTATGCAACTTTAAGTACATGTTGCTGCATAGAAGGAAATAAAAACATACGGCCTGCACATGAAGTCTTTGGGCTCAGAAATTAATTGTGCATGCTTTCACTTCAAATATCTCCAAAGGTAGCCATTTGAAATAGAGGTTATTTCAAACTAGACCACCAAACGAGGTGGCCGAATGAGTAGAGCGTCCATCTCCATGAGTTTGTGGGTTCGAATCCTGGTGCAGTCAAACCAATGACTTAAAAATTGGTACTTGGCACTTCCTAGCCTGGCGCTCGGCATTATTAGCATATGGCAAGGACTAGTTGGCTCAGTGTCAGGATAATGTGACTGAGTGGGATATCAGGTAATGGTGCTGGTGGCCTAGTTTCCCAGTGGGGCAGCTAAAGTCGCCATGAGTGTGCACTGTCACAAGCCAGTACCTGTCCTGATATGACCGTAGATGTTGCTAGGATGTAAAGCAACAACAAACAAATCAAACTAGACTAAATTAGATTATATCTAGCGACCTGATATATGGATATAAAAGATGTGGCCGAAGCTGAAATTGAAAACCATCTGATTATGTATGTCATTGTAAAGTTGCATAATCAGATGATTTTGAGTTTCTGTCATTTTTCTGAGATAAATATATTACATTGATTGTTATTATTTACCTTATTTTAGTTTGAAGTAACTGTCCTTTTAAAGGGCTAAGTTTTGAGATCTTTGAAGTGCAAACATGTCAAATTAGTTTTGGAAAGCATCCCAAAACTGACGCTATAGGCTTCTGCAGTAACAGTATCCAAACAATTCAACACAAACTGGACCACGAAAGCGCAACAATTAAACACAGACATTGGAGATTGCACAACCACAATAGAAGAGATAAGTGAGCTCATAAAATCAATTGATTGCAACAAGCCTTCGGGCATTGAAAATACCTCAAGTATAGTATTGAAAGATGCATTCGGATGCATCCCAGATGTTATATGTGAGCTATACAACAAATCGTTCACAGAAGGTACTTATGTGGACTGCTGGAAACTAGCCAAAGTAACACCGCTCCACAAAGGAGGGGATAAACAGGTACTGGGAAACTATAGACCGATCTCCATACTCCCACTGCCTGGTAAACTAATTGAAAAAATAATGCATAGACATATTATGGACCACCTAAACGAACACAAAATATTAAACAGTAAACAGGGCGGTTTCAGAAAATACCACTCGACAATAAAAACAATTGCTAACTTAATAACTGATATTGCAAACAGTATCAATAAAAAGAACCTAGTGGGTGCAGTGTTCATAGACTTCAGCAAAGCGTTTGACACAGTGGACCACCCTATCCTAAGGAGCAAACTAACCCAAATGGGAATAACGGGAGTAACAGGAAAATGGCTAGCGAGCTATCTAGAAAACAGAAAGCAATGCACCACAGTAAATGGATCCATATCCAATGATGAAAAGATAACTTGCGGAGTACCCCAAGGGTCAGTCCTGGGGCCACTTCTCTTCCTTATATATATTAACAATCTAAACAACTGGCTAGAAATTGAAAACATCCAACTATATGCAGATGACACTGTGGTATATGCTGCAGGCAAAACAACCGAAGAAATAGAAATGAAACTGAATCTAACACTAACAAAACTAATCGAGTGGTGCCAACTAAATTGGATAACCATAAACAACAGCAAGTCAAAAACAGTACTATTTGGTACCAGGCTAACAAGTAACGAGAAAATAAAGTGTCTTCTGGGAAAAACTGAACTAGAACAAGTAGACAACTACCGATATCTGGGAGTGGATCTAGACAGACACCTAAATTATGACCTCTGCATAACAAATACTATCAAAAAAGTAAACCATAAAATATGGCTACTGGCTAAACTGAGATACTACATGACTGAAAACATGGCAATTAAAATATATAACGGCATGATCCTCCCCATCTTTGACTATGGCGATGTAGTATACATGGGAGGAAATAAAAAACTATTAAACAAACAACAGGTGCTACAAAATAGAGCCCTCAAAGTATGCCTTCAGGTGCCCAAAAGATATCCCACAATCGAATTACACAAAAAATGCAATGCAACACTACTAATGAGTTGAAGGGAAACTCACATCAAAATACTGGCACACCATTACACCACAAAACCAGGCTACACAGCAATCCCCCATAGGGACACCAGGCAAATGGCAGCCCCAGTGCTACTAACAGCAATAAGTAACACCAAAATTTATGAGAGAAGTGTACTGGCCATGGCGGCACATGCCTGGAATAATCAACCCACACGACAACGGGCACTCGAAAGCATGGACCACTATAAAAGGTCCTTAAAGAAAAAGGTCCTTAAAGAACACATAAGACACAACCACCTACCAAAGAAACCAATATCTCACCTAATCTTGTACCAGCTCACTGCTGCTGGGTAGTGGCACAAAAGCAATAAGACTGGTGCCAGACAAGATGGTAGATATTACAAATACGGAAACTAGCCCTACTAAGTACTAAGGAATTCGAAATGACTATCACCATAGGGCGCAGTCCGTCTGGGTATGTGTACTGGCACAAACCAAAGCAGAACCAGGCAGGCCACGGTCATGCATATATATAGTTATGATATAAATAATATATATATGCGTATATGTCTAATTATTCCCAAAAGTCTAGCGAAATAACAAATAACTAATCTGCCATGTGTGCTGTAGGCATGAAAAACCGATATATAGGTAGATACTTAAATAGATAGATAGATAGATAGGTAGATAGATTGATTGATTGGTGGTTTCTTTACGCCTTGTCGGCAGCATAGGCCATATTCACTGATAGATAAATAGATAGACAGACAGATTGTTTGTTGTTGGTTTACGTCCAAGCAACATCTAAGGTCATATCAGGATGGGTGCCGACTTGTGACAGTGTGCAGACACGGCGACTTTATAGTGCTGCCCCTCTGGGAAACCAGGCCGCCATCACCATGACCTGATATCCCACTAGGTCACATTATCCTGACACTGAACCAACCAGTCCTTGCCCTATCCTAATAACGCCGAGCTCCAGGCTATGAAGCGACAAGTATCAATTTTTAAGTCATTGGTTTGACTCGACCAGGATTCGAACCCACAAACTCATGGGTCCGGATCTCCCGATCTCCCAAAACAGGAGACGGACACTCTATTCATTCGGCCACCCCGTCTGGTCATGATAGAGAGATAGATAGATAGTGTAGTAGTCTGCACTGACCTCTCAGGCAAGTAACCACATAGACAGGTAGGCATGGGTAGTGTGGTGATATCAGGGAGCCTAGGTGGTGTAGTGGTTAGCACACTGGCCCGTAATGCAAAGAGATGTGTGTTCGAGTCCCACTCTAGGTGCAATATTTCCTGCTCTAGGCACAATATTTCCCATTTTCATCACCCCCATGACACTGGTTGCCGTGACCATGATCCTGTACAAGCTATGTGCTGTTATGGTTGTTGACCCTACCCTGTGTATGTTTCATCATCCCCATGACAATAGATAGATGCGTAGATAGATAGATAGATAGATAGAAGGATAGATAGATAGATAGATAGATAGGTGATATGTTTGTGCGGTGATCATCTGACACGGCTAATACACGACTGTCGGCGACAACAGGCATCAAGCCACGTCCTGTGTAATCGGCCCCGTTAAAGCCTGGCATTAAACAGCATGAAAAACACGCGATCCGCACAGTGTTAAAACATCAAGTAATCAATCACTAACTACCTCAATTACTTGCATTAACCGTAACCTCCACACACTTTGAATTATGTGGCGCAAGCCTCCAGATGAAACTGTAATTTAATTGTACAGAACTATACATAAACCAAATGGATCGCTTCATTTACAGTTAAATATTGCAGGCTTTTGGATTAGGTTTTTCACGGCATAAAACATGTATCACCCTAAAGCTGCACGGATCTCTCTACACTGTTTTATACCGACCTACTTGTACATACTTCATTCAGGCCTTGAAATTAATTAAATTCTAGACTCCAGATTAATTCTCTTTAAAGTTGTTATTCCAAACTAAATCTCATCCGTTGGTACTGATTCAAATTCTGTTGAGACTGACTATTTGTGCTTTGCTAATGGCCCTGTCACATTACGACGCTTCTCGCCGACGCGCCACCAAGCGCAAAATCACTTTTAATCGTTGAGATACGTCAAACTTTTCGGTGTCAGCGCAACGTATTGGTAGCATGTTTTGGTGCGCCATCCTGATATGACCTTAGATGAAGCTAGGACATAAAACAACAACAAAATAACAAAGCAACAGCTGGGCGCAACATGTTGGAACAACCCTCACGTGCGCGCGGCATGTGCCTATCGTTCGCATAACGTTATTCAAGCGCATCTAACGTATCTTGATGGGCCCCTAACGTCGCCATAATGTTAGCACCCACACGTTGTCGCAAGCCCAAAGTTTTGTGCAAGCACAAGACTTCGCCGATTCTCTGACGCGCGCTGCCGACCTTCGCCGACCGTCTCCGTAATGCTTCCTGACATATCCCAACGTTGTGGCAAAAAATCACATACATCGACGCCCGTTGGCGAGAAGTGTCGTAATGTGACACCCCCATTAGTGTGATTATTCGTTGGAAATGGTGGCCGGTTTGGTGATACTTTTCAAAATAAAGGAATATTGATTATTAGGGTATAGGTTTATCTTCCCCTTTCATGAATCATTCTGGGGGCATTTTTCTTCGAAAATATCAAACTTGGTTACTATTTTCTGAAATCATTAGGATCGGTTATATGCATTAAGATTAC
This sequence comes from Branchipolynoe longqiensis, assembly GCA_030323885.1. Taxonomy (NCBI): domain Eukaryota; kingdom Metazoa; phylum Annelida; class Polychaeta; order Phyllodocida; family Polynoidae; genus Branchipolynoe; species Branchipolynoe longqiensis. Next base: position 47,960,080 of record CM059186.1, read on the forward strand.
ATAAAACTGTTTATTCACTCTGTTCAATTTTTTTGGGGGTACATTAGTTGTTTAAGCAGGAGAAATTTCAGTCCCAGACGACTGGTCTTCCTCATTCCACTGCTCCTTGCCCTATCCTAGTAATGCCTAGCGTCTGGCTAGGAAGCAACAAGTATAAATTTGTACGTTATTGGTTTGACTCGACCAGGATTCGAACCCACGATCCTACGATCTACCAATACGGGAGACGGATGCTCTAACTCATTCGGCCATCCCGTCTGGTTGATACTTGCTGCTTCCTAGCCAGGCGCTCGGCATTATTAGGATAGGGCAAGGACTGGTTGGCTCAGTATCAGGATAATGTGAGTGAGTTAGATATCAGGTCATGGTGCAGGCGGCCTGGTGGTGTATTTCCTTTTATTCAGTGATTCATACAGTGATTCGTTCTCTTGCCTCCCGGCTGTTGCTGGACTGAAACCGAATCACCCTATTCTAGCACCGGTCATTTATAAAATGAACAAACTGACAACGGATGGGTATGACATCCACCTGTGCTGGGTGCCTGGCCATGCTGGCATACAGGGAAATGAACGAGCTGATTGGGCTGTGAAGAAGGCCCTGAACTATGATCTTGAACCGTGTCTGATCCCTCACTCTGATCTGAAACCACTAATAGCCACCCACATAAAATCCAAATGGCAACATGAGTGGGTTGAAAACATTAATAAACTTAAAGAAATTGAACCACCTGTGGGAAGGCCACCACAGACTCATGCGGGTAGTCGACGGGACCAAGTGGTCCTTAGCCGCTGCCGGATTGGCCACTCTTGGCTTGCACATGCTTTTCTGCTCAAGGGGGAACCTCCCCCTGAATGTATTGGGTGTCAGTCCCCACTGACACTCAAACACATTTGATTTGTTGGCCCTGCGCCAACAGAGTTCTACACTGCAAACAGTATGCGTGACCTTTTTACTAAGGTAAAACAGGAAAACATTTTAGCCTTTTTGAGGGCAGCTGGACTGTACCACCTCATATAGTTTACTAAATAGATTCTATCAATTATTAATAAAACTTTTCTTTTCTATGGGAATTTGTTTCCCTTGACCACAAATATATGATTGTGAGCTTTCTAATTTAATGAGTGTCTATTGGCACATAATTGATTGTCTGCTTTTACATGTAAAAGCGATGGTTTGAACAAAAAACAAACATTTCTCGCCATGAATATGGCCTATGCTGCCGACACGGCATAAAGCAACCACCGATCAATCAATCAATCGACCTTTTATTCAGTAAGTATACTATAAGTTGGATATGCAGGATCAAACTTAGGTCGATGCCTTGGTTTCTAACAGTTTATACTTTCATCGGACTAGACAGCCTTAGATTTCAGCATCAGTCACGGGTTTGTTTTCTGCCTCTAACTTCCATTTGTTGCCATGTAAGCTGAGCTGTGGAGAGTGCTTGGCATGAGTACTACTACTCTACTCAGCGCTGTGCAGGATGTGCAAAGACCCGGCAGTCCCTAAGTCATGGGTGACTCCCATATTAGAACACATGGAGCAAATTTCAAATATGGCTACGGACTGGGACTGGGACACTTGCTGAGGGTGGTCCGAACAGATTTTTACAATGATCGAGGACGGCAGACTGCCCATGGCTTGGCACGATACACATGCTGTCAAAGATGGGCAGTGGGTGCCTGCCTCACCGGGACCCGCGGCACCCACGCCAGAAAGCCCCACCAAAACTAGTGGCAGACACGCGCAGACGACCCGGGTGGCTCAACACGACAGGAGGCTGCCACAGCAGGGGACAAATGTATGAGGCCGGGTTAGCGGTCCTAACCGGTGCTTCGCGTGGATTTCCCGGGTTAGCGGCCAAAAGTGACAATGTATGTGCACGGGTTAGGGAAATACCTTGAGAGTTAACGTCGCCCACACTAACCCCCAGAAGTAGCAGGTTTAACGTCAGGGTTAGGGACCGATTGGGCTCAAATCTATTCAATGCAATCATATTTAACAGAATAAGATACGCAGAACGTAAAATTTAATTAAATTAACCCTAAATTCAAAGCGATATTAAGGTAGCAGCTACATCGGCGGCTTTTTTCATATTGTCGAATCGACGAATGCAAACTAAACAAATCGCACCCTCGCCGCATCGACGTCGCTATCCATACTGTCGCACATCGACAAAACATGGCCGCCGGCAATATATTACGGCCAAATCTATTCAATGCGATCATATTTAACATACTCAAATCGTGAAATTTCATTAAATTAACCCTAAATTCGAAGCGATATTAACGTAGCAGCTACATCGGCTACGTTATTCATATTGTCAAATCGACGAATGTACACAAAGCACAGAGGGTTTCCCCAAATCTATAAATAATGCATTGGTTAGCTAACCAACCCGCACTTTGGCAACATACATTTCCCGTGACTCATATACCAACACCGACGTTAGCTAACCCGCCGGCCGCCCTTAACACCGGAGCCGATAGAAACTTGTTCATACATTTGGCCCATGGTGGATACTCACAGTACTGATGTCCAGACTTCAACGCTGAAACTGACGGGTGCCCGTGCCATAAATGGAATTGGGGCAGGGACTGTGGTTTCAGTGTGACTCATGGATTAATGCCAAATAGGCTGGTTCATCTGTGTGGCTGGTGTGCCAATAAGTACAACAAAGCCAACGCGCACAAGGAGATGGACTGTAATAATAAATGCAGACAGCAGGAGAAAAAAGCTGCAGCAGCCACTGCTGACAAGAGTGCAAATCAGGATTTTCATTAAGTGTCATGACACAGGATTCCACTGATGCTGATGCCACAGACAACACTGATAGTGGGAAGCACAGCAAAACGACCGACGAAAAAAGTAAGACGGACCTTGCCTCACTCATTAACAGCATGCCGGCCACTATGCCAGCCGCCGCACTATTGTTGCCTGTTTGTTTTGTTGTAACTGGGTCACCCCATGTCTCCCCTACCCCCACTATCTCTGCCCCTAGCACACCTGAGCCAGGCCATGACCCCATGACACCCCTCCCCCCCACCCTCCACGGCCCATGCACATGACCCGGAAGTAAAGGTTTACATGAAATAAACGTTTACACCTTCAATCTTAAGATACTTAGTACCGGACGCCTCCACAGTGCTGACCCACATACACACACAAACATGACACCAGCCATCAACCGATCGCCAACCCCCCCAGAACAGTAGCCTGCACAGTGGCGCCACAGCGGCTGTAAGGCCCAGAGGACACCTCACACTGAGGACAGCCTCATCCGACAGGGATGATGACGGACAGCCACTTGACGAGCTACTCACACGGGACGAGAGTGAGCAGGTCTGCAAAGACCTGGCAGATGTCTTGGCCGATGTTGACACCATGGCGGTATCACCCTACAACCCCCCCACACACCCTGCTCTCCTACAAAAACACACTATTGAAGATCTGGCCAACAGTGGTACCAAAGACCTCGGTGAACACGACATATTACGAAATATACACACAGGTCAGGGCCACGGGCCTCCGCACCTACATAGTGGCACGGGTGCCGGTCACCTCAACACTCAGGATAAGCAGATGGCGGACGACCAGCAGCTGGTGGACTACCTTGAATTTGGCTCGTCCGTGGACTATGCTGCCGAACTCCCCCCCCCGGTCCCCGTGATGGTGAACCACAAGGAAGATCCCGCCCACATGCACTGGATCTGCAGTTAAATAGAGAGGGAGCTGAGTCTCGGAGCTTTACTTGGCCCCTTCGACTCACTGCCTTTCACACCCTGGACACAGACAAGCCCGATGATGACCCAGCCTAAGAAGAACACCGATGAGCACTGGGTCATCGTTGACCTCAGCTTCCCGCGGGGAGCCAGTGTGAATGCTGGAATATGCAGAGGATTCTACCAAGGCAGGCCAGCTACATACCGCCAGCTTCGCACGTGCCCACGGTCGGTTCCGGTGCTGGGAGTCACCCTGGACGGGAAGTCATACTTCGACGTGGCGCTGCCCTTTTGGGTGCTGCACATCATCGATGGTGTGCGCGAGAACCACTAGCGCCGTCATGTACCTACAAAGGAAGAAAGGGCCCTTTCCAGATTGTTACCTTGACGACTTCGTCGGGGTGGCGGACACTAAGGCCGAGGTGGATGCTGCATACCTCAACATGCTCAGTGTGACTGACGAGATGGGTCTGGCCCTCTCCCCGGCCAAGTGCACCCCACCAACACACGCCATTGACTGGCTCGGATACAACATCTGCACCGAAAACATGACGGTAAAAATACCAGTCGAGAAACTAACAGAAATATCACCACAAAAGCCTCGAGAAACGACTTACAGAGACTCATGGGACACCTGCAGTATGTCGCGCACTGCATGAAACTGGCCAGGCGTTTCATGAGCAGGATCCTCGCCACTCTCAGAGCCTCCCCTTACAAAGTGAGGCACCAGGTAACTCAAGAGCTGGTCTACGATGTCACCTGGTTTATATGCTACACAAAGTCCTGACCCTCCTACACCCACCAGACAAGCTCGAGTGGCTCATCAAGTGTGACTCATCCCTGCTGGCCGGAGGAGCCTTCTCGAAGACAAAATACATCAGCGAGATATACACTGAACGCTACCTTGCCAGTGGTCTCCACATTAACTGCCTGGAGGCGGTCAACCTAGTCGTCCCCCTCCACAAACTCGCACCAGAAGACGCGCACAACTACATCATCAAGGTGAACACCGACAACTTAGCATCGTAGACGGTCCTGGAGACCCATGCGTGAGAGTTCTGGCGCTTCACGGCAGCAAGATCCTGCTTGATACAGATTGCCCACAAGCCAGAGAGGTAACCCGTGCTGGACGACGCCCTAAGCAGGAGGGTGTTCGACACATAGGCAGCCAAGAGGGCAGACATAATGTGCCGTGAGCTCGGCCTGCAACGAATCTGCATGACTCACGACCTCAGGCATCTCGACACCGCATCAGACACTGGGAAGATGAAATAATAACCTGCCCCTCTCTTCCCAGGCCAACCCGACGAGCAACACAATGACATCATGACACTACTGAAGGCTGGACTCACAGAAGGAATCTGGAAGAACAAGACGATACAGGTCTTCACTTACCTACAATACACCGAAGCCCACCATATATGACATCCTCGGTTATGCAGCACACCTGGCATGAAGGCTCCGGTCGCCCGGGGCAGTGAACAACTACCTCAGCGGGGCGAGAACCTGGGTCTCACTCATGATGGGACAGACACGAGGCTTTGATGCATACCCGGTCACAATAATCAAATGAGCCGTCGCCTGGTCCTCCCAGCACATCCCCCGCCAGGCCCCACCGCTCACCATCCAGTACCTCAAGGCCGCCATCGACTACCTGCAAGCGGCAGGAGAACGGGCCCGAGTGCTCATAGCTGCCCTGCTGGTGGACTACTTCACAATGTTATGGCAGGGAAACCTCCTGGTAACTGGACCAAGGAACAATGCACGCCATACAATCTCCGGGTGAGACATTACTGATGAGGGCAACGCCCTCACGATCTGAATAAGGATGACTAAGACCTCAAGAACACCTAATAAAAGCCATATTATAGTAGTCTTGAATTATGTTAATTGTCACAATCTACTTCACATTACTCTGAAATTACTTTTATTTTAAATGTCTAACATTAGACAAGTTTGAAGGCAAAACTCCTAACGTTAATTTTGGGAAACACATCAAAATTATGACACCGTTGGCTTCACCAGTAATATGTTCTATTAAATTGGCTTAGGATTCCATTATATGTAGCAAGAAATGGTTAATAAGTGCACCCTTCTACAAATTGGATATGTAGGATCAAATCTAGATAGGCGTTTTGATTTAGCAAATTTGATGCTTTTATCGGAGAGTGCAACTTTAAAATACCGGCACAATGCCGACATACTAGAAAGAAGTATACAGAGAGAGATGTGTGCATGTCAATTTTATTATTAAGGTTTGCATATCTAGGAAACCACGACATCTTCATATCAGGTTATCACATAATATTCCCCTGTTGTACAGCGTACGTATATGATGCATGTGATATGAATAATGTGATAAGAATAATGTGATATCGTAGTCTGAATGCATGCTTGTGTTCATAGGATATGTCAGATAACAACATGATAGCAGGCAGTGGTGTCTCATTTACTGCTGACGTCAGCACAGTGGTGACATGTACATATTGTGCAAGATTCAACTTACTCTTCCCTGTTCACAACAGTATTTACTGGCATTTACTGGCATTATAATTCATGTATTGCAAAGAAAAGAAATACAAAACTCGCTATTAAAATAGCTGCTAGACCAGATGGGATGTGTAAAAGAGTTGGGTTAAGTTCCCGCTCCCCATGTACCAGGTCATGGTATTCAAAACCTATGTTCCAACCTTGGCTAAGTCATACCGAATAACTTAAAGCATTGTTTGTGTTGCTACCTACCTTTGCACTCAGCGTTACTACATAGGGCAAGGAGCAGTGGGATGAGGAAGACCAATTTTCCATGATTGAAATTTGTCCATGAGTGGATGCAAACATTACGACCATACTTACTATGGACACTGCCATATGAGATATATCAATGTATCTGACTATGTCAGATACATTGATATATATGACTATATCATATATGTGATGTATACAACTTATGCGAGTAAAAAGGTGCATAAGGGAAGATTCCTTATATTGGCCACCTTATATTGTGTACTACTTTATGGGTGACCCCCTCTTCATGGTGGGACAGGTGGCGCCACCACCCCCCACCGGTACCAGTGCCGCAAATACTGTCACTTGCGCACTGAAAATATTAAGTCACATATATATATTATATCACATATATATATATATTAATATATATGTGATTGTATTACATATGTATCATATATTATTGTATGTGCATACCTGCATATATATTATATAATTGATTTTATTTATGTAAATAGGTGGCGCTATCCATTTACTATTTGTGCATAGATTCACATAGTTATGTATATAATAGGACTAGGTCAACCTACATAACCTACCAAAATTTCCTATGCTCCATCACTGAGTGTAAAAAACCCCACATATATCATACTTAACAGACATATGTGTATGGACGCTGTGAATGATATATATGATATATCAAGGCATCTCACATCAATCAGATACATTTATATATATATATATATATGTGACTATATCACATATATATTACATCACATATATTATATCACATATATATTATTTCATATATATATTATATCACATATATATTATATCACATATATATATCATATATATGTGCATAGCAGCATAGATATTATACAATTTATTATATTCATATAATTAGGCGGAGCAGGTCATTTGCTATTAATGCATGGATACATATATTATGTATATAATCTGACTAGGTCAACCGAAGTAATACTATGTCAGTGTATGGACTGAGGGAGGAACCGGAATTGTCTACGCTAGTACCAGTGAACAATCCAGGTGGCGCCAGTAGAGCGAATACACCAACCTGCTCTCAGTCTCAATGGAAACTCTGAGAACATCCCTAATCAGATTAGTCTAAGCCGCTCAACCCAAGTTATTACTCACATAAATATGATTTAAATAACAAGTATAGATAGATAAATATATACCACTTCAAATATATATATATAGTAGACATTTTGTTCAGGTTCATAGCGTAAATCATGATTCAAATTAAATATATCGCTAGTAAAATGCATCACATAAAATCGCCAATTATGCGTATTTAGCGGCAACGTAGTAAGTTGCAGTGAATTGATTAACAATTATTCCTTATAACATGTCCAAGGAACATAACAGTATGTATATACTATTTGTTTTATATATTTATTAGATTACACGTATCAATATATGTATATGTGTACACACACACATATATATATACATATGCATGTATATATGTATATATATGTACATATGTACATGTATTTATATGCATGTCTATGTGTGTATATATATATATACATACATATGTTAATGCCATACACGATAACACGGTTTGGCCTTATATGGGCATGTCCTACTTTCGCGAGAGCGAGGCCACTTCCGGTTATAGGTAAACAAAGGCTGATAGCCTTGAGTTTGCCGGAACGCACAGTGCAAAACGTCAGTTTTATTCAAAATTAATAGAAATCCAGAACCCTAACCATATCAATTTAATATAATCTTTTTTGTGAACATGTTTTCTATGTGTATTCCAATCGGTTTGTTTCTAGGTGTTGTAGTTTTAGAGATATTTAACTTTTTCTCTCTGAAGAATGCTGACTGCCATTGACAATGCATTGCTTTTGCCGGTACGCGCAGTGCAAAACGTTTGTTTTATTAACAATTAATAGAAATCCAGAACCCTAACCTTATCAATTTAATATAATCCGTTTGTTAAACATGTTTTCTATGTGTATTCCAATTAGTTTGTTTCTAGGTGGTGTACTTTTAGAGATATTTAACGTTTTCTCTCTGAAGATTGCTCACTGCCATTGACAATGCATTGAGTATGCCGGTACCAGCAGTGCAAAACGTCAGTTTTATTCAAAATGAATAGAAATCCAGAACCCTAACCATATCAATTTAATATAATCTTTTTGGTAAACATGTTTTCTATGTGTATTCCAATCAGTTTGTTTATAGGTGTTGTACTTTTAGAGATATTAAACCTTTTCTCTCTGAAGAGTGCTCACTGCCACACTTGTGATACTGCCACGCGCGTTTGTTTACCTGCGAACACGAATTAGGTCAAGATGGCCGCCAAACCGTGTTTAGGTGTATCGTACTGCAATTTCACTGCCGTTCACTGAAGGAACCATGCCACTGACCCACCATCTAGCGGGTTGAAACCGAACTATCCTTCATCACCAGCCTCGCTTTCGAATATACACAGCATCACAGGCAATTCACACTATTCACGCGTGACCTAATTTGGCATCAGAACGAGGCTGAGTATGTGTCGGGTATTGGAAATGGCCATAAGACACTGCTGTGTGCCTATGTGTATGAACTACTACAGAAATTAAAGGAGTAAAATTTGAAGATATTCACTTTTGAAACTATCATATTCATTTTTGCATACCTTTTTTCTTTTTATTGGTCAATTTTCATGAAGATTGAGTGATGATCAGATGCATTTCAGTAGGCGATGTCAACAAAGTCACTCACCCTGGTTGCCAATATTTTCTTAAATTCAAAATTGCATAACTTTCTTAATATATATATATATTTTTTTAATATACTTTAACCCTTTTAAAGGTTTTATTAATTTGTAATTACTAGCCGTACCCAATAACTTAACACAGATAACTTACACACATAACTATGCTGACAGTGCTGCATGGTACATAATACCTCAGACTTGAACTGGACAATCACATTAAAGTTAAAGAATGCGAAAATAACCATGCAAGGGTCACCAAATCTTCGTGAAAATTGGCCAATAGATAGAAAACAGGTATGCAAAGATTAATATGGTAGGTTCAAAAATGAATACCCTCAATTTTTTGTGATTTCGAGAGGTATTTGTCGACAAAAAAGTATTTGCATCACTTATCATACAACGGCGCCTCGCAGATGCATAAGTGGCCTCGGTCTGGTTTCAACATGGCCGTTGCGTGAATAGTGTCAGTACTGAGAAGTTATGTATATTATATATATATTATATATATTATATATTATATATACTATATTATATATATACTATATTATATATAATATATATTATATATACTATATTATATATATATTGGGTATA
>CM059186.1:47970359-47994696 GCA_030323885.1 Branchipolynoe longqiensis
ACATACATTTTGATTTTTGACGCACGCGCGATGCTTGACGCACGCGCAAGATACGCGTCCAGTGTGTTCGCAGCTTAAACGCTAAAATTTGGCTCTATAAAAGGCGACTCCTCGCCATTGACCAGCAACCCTTGCTGCTGCTCAACTACCGCCGGACTGAAGAGATTCGGGGCCGCCTCAACGCTTCGCCGTTACAACGTTGTACAGATGTCCCCAGCTTCAACAACAGTCCCTACTGAAGATTAATCTTCAACCAAAGATTGGGCTGATTTATCGAAGCCTCTCTATAAATGTTGCAGTTCTGCAACCAGTAACCGTCGTGAGGTTACAAACCACCCCCAAGCAAGCATTGATCAGCCCACTTCGACACTGGAGCCAGGCTTACAACTTCTAAACCCCTAAATTGCCGTCCCACCCACCACAAAATAAGAAAACAGGGAAAAGGGTCATAAGCGTGTCTAGCCTCATCGACATACTAGAAAAACCAAAGAGACTGTACGAAGAGAAATGACTTGAACTTTGTAATATAAATGACATAATTATATTTGCTGTGTTTGCGTTTCCAATTATATTACGGGGATATAAACAAGGACAATCTACACATATCAGCTGTGTGTTTATTATTCACAAGGTGATGTAGTTCCCAGTTCTCTCACGGTGGCGCCACTTACGTGTGGCAATAGTTCACCACTAATTGACATAACAGGTCTGATTGGAAACTACATATATCTTTTTTTTAAATTGTCTGTGTACAGTAGGTGATTAAGTAGAGGAAATTTCAATCGCAGACAATTGGTCTTCCTCATTCCACTGCTACTTTCCCTATCCTAGTAATGCATAGTGCCAGGCTGGGGTAGCGGTAAGTATAACTTTTTAAGTCATCGGTTTGACTCGGCCACGGTTCGAACTCGGGGGCTCGAATCCCCAGACCTACCATGATAATTATATATATATATATACACAATTATATATACTTATTATATATATACCATGATAAAATGAAATGTAATTAATAAAATAAAAATAAGGTATTTCTTTATTTACAGATAATCCACCTGTTCGCTGCCATCATGGTTTCGGTGTTGTGCCTCTCTGCGATGTTGACGACAGTTGTGGCTATGTTTCTGAGCCACCAGGTGGTGCCAGTGGACGCGTGTATCTGCGGACATAGGCATCCACAGTCCATATACTGCGCCGCTGATTGGGGTAAGGACTAGTTAGCAGGGTTTGCATAGATTTTCACCAAGGAGCGGGACGTAGCTCAAGCGGTGGTGTCCACCTGTGAAGGTGTGGGTCACCGGATCGATCCTGCTCAGTGGATGCATTTGCAGTTTGGGCTATTTTCCATTACAACCAGTGGTCCACAACTGGTTCATTAAAGGCTGTGGTATGTGCTGCCCTGTCTTTGGGAAAGTGGATATATAATACCCCTTGCTGCTTATTGGAAAGAGTAGCCTATGTGGCCGCAGCAGGTTTTCTCCAAAGAAATATGTCAGAATGACCATATGTTTGACGTCCAATAGCTGATGATAAAAATCAATGTCCAATAGCTAATGATAAAATTCAAAGTGCTGTAGAGGCGTTGTTAAATAAAGCAAGCTTTACTTTAGATTATCGCCAACTAAAGTTAAAGCTGCATAGGTCTGATGAAGTTTCTCCTGTTTTGGGAGATCGGGAGATCTGAACCGATGAGTTTGTGGGTTCGAATCCTGGTCAAGTCAAACCAATGACTTAAAAGTTGATACTTGTTGCTTCCTAGCCTGGCACTCGGCATTATTAGGATAGGGCAAGGACTGATTGGCTCAGTGTCAGGATAATGTGACTGAATGGGATATCAGGTGATTGTGCTGGCGACCTGGTTTCCCAGTGGGGCAGCACTATAAAGTCACCATGAGTGCGCACTGTGACAAGTCGGGAACCGTCCTGATATGACCTTAGACGTTGCTAGGATGTAAAACAACAACAAACAAACAAGATACTGATGCAATTATTAAGCATTTGTTGCCACATAGAAGGGACAACTGAATAAATTTAATAGAGTGGTCTCCCAGTGGGGCAGCACTATGAAATTACCCTGAGTGCAAACTGGCACAAGTCAGAACGTGACCTTAGATGTTGCCATGACGTAAAACTCCAACAACCAACCAACAAATGCACTCCGTGTATCCAGGGTCCCCGCCTCACTGCATGCCATGTCATTCGAGCCAACAACATCAATAGTGCCTGCATTTGCCACCAGGGGTCTCCAGACAAAGCGTAGTTGTTGGCCACAGTTTGTCTGTGTTCAGTTAAGCTCCTTGAAGGCCCGATGACATACACGTTAGTGGACATAGTTAAACATAGTGGAGGCTAATGTAGTTGGACGTACCGGCATCCATACTGTAACGTATTTATCCGTACCGTAACGTATTTATCCATACCAAAACCTGCCGTACCTTAACATATTTCAACGTAGTTTAATGTAGTTACACCACTTTTGACCCATGTTAGCCTCCACTACGTTCACCTACGTTCAACTACTTTCACTAACGTGTATGTGAGTGGGGCATGAGGGTAAACTAAAATAACCAGCGAAATTTGATATATGTATTATATTTATTAGTAGCAAGTGCTGGGATATGGGTACTTAAGGTTAGTATTCTCAAAAATGATGTATTCCCTAACATAGGCTGAATGTGGAGGGCTGAAAGTGTGTGGGGGTGGGGTGGGGGGGGAGACGACTTTGAGGTGAAGCTTGATTAATGGGGTCAGTCAGTCTTAATGACGCTCCTCCTCAGTGAACTGGTCTAGAACAGTGATGTAGTGTAAGGGACACTTGCACTGATCGATATAGGACTACAGAAATATATTTAGGTTCTCAGTTTACTAACTTTAGAGAAGGATTATAAACGTCACCTCAATAGAAATACAGTAAAACCTCTCTATATCGACCGACCTTGGGACCTACTTTAAGTGGTCCAATTAAGGAGGTGGTCGGTTCCGGGAGTTAGAATATGGTTACAATGGTATTGTTGGGAGGAAAATAAAGCGATCGATATAGGGGAGTGGTCGATCTGTGGAGATGGTCGCTTAGGGAGGTTTTATTGTATAATAGAAAGTTAGTTAAGAATGTTTCATCAAGCCTCTTTGAACAACTACATATTTGAAGCCTTTTATCTCGACCTTATTCTAAGTTCTATGAACCCCCATCTTTTTTACTACTGACGGGCAGTGCAGATCAGGAGTAGTTGAACTGCATTCAATAAGATAGGTGACCATGGCGCCACCTATGTGCAACTCGGGGAACCTCCAGGCACTGTAGTGCTGGTTACATCAGTCAATTGCTGTTTTTTTTAATATTGACAATTCATTAAAGATTTATACGTTTAAAAAATATTGATTAAACTAGAAAAAAAAGAATGAAATGTAAATATGAAAATAATAATATAAATCATTCTGGATTTTATTATTGCTATGCCAATATTAGATAAAGGATTCACCCTGTACTTGTAGTACATGGATGAATGACAATGTAGTGTAAATACGGGCGAAAATAGCTTTAGTATGGAACAGGAAGTAGAATGCCTGCCTCCAGTATCAAATGGATACTCATATCGGCACAGAGTTGGTGAAATGGGAGAGAATGCAAAAAGACAAGATGGCGGCCATAGAACGCCGTCGATTTCACTTTTAAATTGCATTAAAGTATATGTTTTATTATATTTTCCAACTCAAAAGTAGCGGGTAAATATGAAGACGTACATAAAGAATATATTGTGCTTCTTAAATTAAGAATTTACCAGCTCAGTTAATTTCCCCAGCATGTCGAAATTCTTCGCCAGTTTTTCTAATGGGTTGGTTTTCAACCTTGTACTGGAAGTACGGGGTGAATCTTTTATCTATGCCAATATGTGTTGTGTATTTTCCATTCATTGTTCTCAATTGTTCTGATTGCAGCCATCAAGGCAGAGGTGAAGACTAGCCGGCTAGTTAAAAACCCAACCACCACCTACCATCAAGAGTTGAGGGGTTATAAAGTGAAAATAAGCAAAGTGTTCAAGGTGAGTCTAGAGCTCAAATCTCCCAAATCTGACATTGGTATTTGCTCCTGCGTTGGTCGTAGATAAAGGATTCACCTGGTACTCACAGTACACAGGTGAAAACCAGCCTTATATAAAAACGGTCGAAAAAGCGGGTTAATGAAAGGAGAGCCTAATTTCAGAATCTAAGAAGCAACATTTATTCTTTGTATATGTTTTCATATTTCCCCGCTACCTTTGAGTTGAAAAATATAATACATCTGGTTTAATAAGATTTATAAGTGAAATCGATGGCGTTCTCTGGCCGCCATCTTGTCTTTTTGCATTCTCTCCCATTTCACCTACTCTGTGCCGATATAAGTAACCATTTGACACTGGTGCCAGGCATTCTACTTCCTGTTCCATACTAAAGCTATTTTCGCCCGTATTTACACTATGTTGTCGTTCACCCGTGTACTACAAGGACCGGGTGAATCTTTTATCTACATTGGTCAGTGCTCGGCGTTTCTAGTGTAAGACAGGTATTAGCTGGTTCAGTGGTTTTTGTGGGTTGTTTTTTTGTGATGGTCTATTTATGCTGCTTATAACAGTAAAGTCTAATAACTTGTTTTCACCGCTAGGTTTTTTAACTTGTTTTCACCGCCAGGCAGTAATAATCTCATGGTTCTCCTTATGTTATCACTTCCAGTTGTTGTGTAGCTATCTACTGCATGCATTCTTTCTCTGTCTGTAAGTATTTTCATAGATCACCCTTACCCTCCATGAGTGTGTAAATTCTACATTTGGATAGTTGTTTGGTTACCTGTAGTTACTTTCCCTGACTACCTTCACCATGTTGTGTTAGTGGTGATTAGTCAGTGTGAGGATGAATGTGACTGCATGGGATATCAGTTGTTATGAGGCCAGATATGCCTGGTCACTGCACTGATATCTTAGCCCACAATGTCTGTCACAACAGGGGTGTGTTGATGTAGGGGACTTGTCACCTTTTTATAGTTTGCTGCAGTTCGACAACCTTTAGTCAGGTGACCAACCCTCCTTATTAGGATGGGGTATTAAAGATCTGATAACACATGCATCACGGTCGGACTGTGACCAGTACCTGACCTCTCAGGGCTCGGGGCGGAGGAATAAGGACCAAACCGACACCCCGGTGTTTGTGCCTTTATTTCACTTCTGAGGTTCGAGTAAGGAGAACAAACCTCATCACATCGGCTTATGGTATAAAGCCGCTGCACATACACACTGTCATAAATCAGTACCTGTCCTGATGTGAACTCAAATGAGACTAGGATGTAAGACCCCACTCACTGCTAGGTTAGAAGAGAGAGAAGCTCAATGTTATATGCATGCCAATCCATGAAAGATGCCCTCCCTTTTCCATTGCATTGTTATATGAGAATCGACGGCGTGCAAATGTGTAACATTTTTCGACTATGAACCAATAGACTACATCATGGTTCCAGCGGCATGGTGCATTGTTGGATGCATCAGAGCAAAACAAAGCCGCGAGAAGCACATGGCACATGGTAATACACTGGGTGTAGCTATGAAATGTGCTAGTTTCAGCTCATCTCAGCTCTTGTTTGAAACATAGAATACCAACTACAGAAATATATATAATAAATTAAGATATTAATCTTTTATCCAGCATTGCATTTACAGCAATATAACCAGCACATCTTATGCCATGTGCATTTAGATTTAGACAAATCTAGGCACTCAGACTTGTGTTAGAGCCATAGCCAGAGTCACTTTTATTTATTTTATTCATGTTTTTATTTATATTCTATGGTTTATGGAGAGTTGTGTCTTAAACATATTCATTATATTATTATATTGCATCCTTCCATCCAGGTTTATGCCAAATTGTTATATATTTCTAGTTATTTTGAATAAAATGCCAGTTTTGCCCTACGCGTATTGGCAAACTCAATGGTCGTACGCCTTTGCTTTGCTCTCAACACCATTTTCAGCGCATGCGCAGTCGGAACCGTGACGTAGTCAATCAGAGAGGCGCTAGATCGAAAACCAGGATCACTATTTTCCTTTGTTTTCATCTAGTCAAATAGAGAGCAATTAGGTTGTGTTTGTGCGGTGTGTGTGCTTTTTTAAACTGTTGAGTTTTATAAACTACAGTTGTTAAACCTGAATACTTGTTAATATTGTAATACGATAATATTTTTCATGCTCACAATGCTCTTGTGTCGTGTAGTAAACACGACACTGTTGCACAACAACACGATTGTCTGTGACTGCATGCAAAAGGGTAGCAGAAGTGACACCTTCACACACAGTTGATTCTCACATAACAGTCTATATTATGTGCACTACGCGTCTGACTGGCCTACTTTTGTGGTGTACTTGATTCAGGAGGGCAAGCAACACTTGGTAAAGGGGTCCGTCAAGAAGCTCTACACTTCACCAAACAACAATTTTTACGGCCCAAGTCTCAAGTTAAAGAGCACCTACTACATTCAAGGTCAGCTCAAGGTCAACATCTACAAACATTGCGGCGACAATAGTCTGAGTGGGTGGGTGGGGTGATTTTAAATGAGTTAATGCCGAAGACTGAGGATCATTTTGGGAGCACTCCAACTACCCATAAGGTTTATGAAAATGGCGACAAATATAAAAGAAATTGTGTTTTTCGATTTTTAATGCCCATGCAATTGGTTAATTTTCTATTTGCTACAGAACTGTATTTTAGCGACTATATGCCACAAGATACTAGTGTTATTCCAGAAAGCAGAAGGCAGTTTAAACCCAGGCTGAGTCAAACCAAAATTCACTAAATTGATACTAAATTCTTGTCACTAACTAGCCTAACGGTCACCATTAACAGGATAGGGGGAGGACTGGTTTGTTCAGTATCAGGATAATGTAACTGTGTGAGATTTTGGGCGTGGTGCCGGAGGTCTGGTCTCCCAGTGGGACAACACCATAAAGTTGTCAAGAATGTATGCTGTGACTGTCCGTGCCTGTCTTTATATGACCTTAGATGTTGCGAGGATGGGACGTAAAACCCCAATAAAAACAGAGCAAAAGGCTCAGCCTGCATTGAAATAATATATGTGTAATGAAGTATTTTAAATATCTATAAATAGATATATATATATTATATGTTCCCAACACTTCAACAACATTAGTGATGCTTGATCATGATACTTGTGAATATATCAAATTGATTTTAGTTGCATTAGTGCATCTATAAACCACGAAGTCTATTTACATCAGGGCAGGATGAGAGAATTAATCGGGTACTCGTGTGGCAGGTCGTTGATTCAAACCCTGACAGAGTCAAACCAATGACTTACAAAATTGATACTTATCGCTATGTAGCCAGGCGCTCAATATTATTATGATAGGGCAAGTACTGGTTGGCTCAGTGTCGGGATAATATGACTGATTGGTATCATCAGGTCATGGTGCTGGTCACCTGGTCTCTCAGTAGGACAGCACTATGAAGTCGCCATGAGTGCGGATTGTCACAATTTGGTACCCATCCTGATATGACCTTAGATGTTGCCAGGATGTAAAACTCCAACATCCAACCAACTTTAGATATTGCTAGCACCTAATACCCCTGACATACACACAGTCTGTTCATTCATTCCTAGGTATGACAGAAAAAGGGCTGCTCTGGTTCGATAAGTGTGACACCCCCCGTGAGTGGTCCAGCATTCCGCGCATGGTAAGGAGAGGGTACAAGAAGCTCTACAAGAAGAACTGCAACTGCACAGTAAGTCACCACCTCTCTAAAGCCCCAGTCAGACCTCACCGGATTGAGGAACCGGATAAAAACGGACACTGTCCGGTGAAATATGGCAATGTACGGTTTATATACGACTGGCATCCGGCGTGTCCGTTATCTCTCTGGTGGTGTCCGGCGGTGTCCAGTACAAGTTTTGAACATGCACAAAACTTGTACCGGACACCACCAGACTGAAGTGTATGGGTGGTGTCCGTTTAGTCCGTTTCATGTCCATTACTCATCCGTTAGGTGTCCGGTTTGTATCCTGAAGAGTCCGTTGATGGTGCTGCGGGAATTCAGTCCGTTGGTTTTTGGCACGTCCGTGAACAGTCCGGTAGGTGTCCGGTAGGTCTCCGGTTGTTGTCTGTTTGGTATCCGGTCCGTCCATTTGACACTCGTTTGCTGTCCGGTTCTCGTCTGGTTCTCATCCGTTGGCTATTCTTTAATGTACGTTTCTTGTCTGTTTAGCATCCGTTTTGTCTGGCGGCCGTTGCAACAGTTCGACATTGGAGACCACCGGACTAGACAATTCTTTGTCCGGTGGTGTCGGGTACTCAGTATGGTAAGGTCTGACTGGGCCTTTACTCTACACAACTGCCGTGCTGAAGGTTAGGAGTTCAATTCCAGGTCGAGTCAAACCAATGACTTCCAAAATTGATACTTGTCGCTTCCTAGCCAGGCAGTCGGCATTATTAGGACAGGTCGATGTAGCCCCCAAGGACTTACACAGCATTGAAACTTGTCGCTACCTTACCTTAGTGGGATACTAGCATTACTAGGATAGGACAGGGACTGGTTGGCTTAGTGTCAGGATAATGTGACTCAGTGGGGATATCACGGCATAGTGCCAGTGGTATGGTATATCTAGTGAGGCAGCACTATGAAGTTTGTATGGGGGGAGGGTGGGGAAGTGAAGGTTCAATGTACCACTACGGGTATTCCGACTTCCGCTGGTCCCTCAGGAAGCACTGAAGTTGGGACACGGCATACCAGGTCGCAGCGGTACATGAAGATGGGGTTTGTGCCCATTCCCAGCCCTTTTCCCCCGCTATGCACCCACCCCATGCTTTACACAGTATAATCCCGTTAAACCAAACTTTAAGGGACCCTAGAAATTTGTTTGGATTAACCGATCATTGGTTTAACCGAGCTTTGACTTTGACTTGGCTTTGGCAAAAACGGGGGTCCATTATGAATGTTTGCACTTCAAATATCTCAAAAGTTAGCCATTTAAAATATAGGTTACTTAATATAAAACAAAGTAGATTGTAATGATCAATCTAATATATTTATCTCAGAAAAATGACAGAAACGCAAAGCCATTGGAGAGTGCAACTTTAAATGCATATTGTTTATTTGCGTGTGTGTAGGGGGTCGGGGGCGCCAGGGGTCAGAAGATGTACATTTCACTGTGGAGATGTACATTTCACTGCAGTGATGTAGATTTCACTGTACATTTTCAGGCACCATTTCCCTATCAGTCTTCAGGATCAATACATCGGTCCAATAGACCACACCAGTTAAGCTAGTGACATCTATCGGCAGAATCTGGAACCACTCTATTTGGGTACATTCTCCGAGTGCCTATGATTTCACATGCTATATCTCCGTAAAGAATGCCTGGAAAATAATAAAATGCCTGATTATATTCAGATATTTATATCGCAACAGGATGCCAGCTCTTATCCTTGTAATATATATATTTTTTAAAGACAACTATATTGTATTTTTCTTCTGGAATTTCACCACTGCTCTCTTCACATATTACACCCGTCCAGTTAAGCTAGTGACATCAATTGGCAGAATTTGGAACCACTCTATTCGGGTACTTTCCAGCTTAACTGTGGGGTATATTACCCATGGCGCCACTCAGCAGCTGAATTTATCACTTTGGTCTTGGTCTCGGGCTACAAGTCAGGGAAGCACTCCCTCTCTCTCTGCCGATGGGCTATGTGCGATCGTGTTGGATGTAAATCCATTATTTAGATTTATTATCCTTCTTTGTTCAATTCTATACAGGTGTTTTAAAAAAAAAGGAATTATTAAAACTGCATTGTCCGATGCTTTATTATGCAAGTGTTATTTTAAGATGAAGGCAGGTATTATCCGTAGTTGGGATAATACCTATTTTGTTTATGGAACTGTATGTACACAAGCTATCAAATTATTGGGAAATGCAAATATGCACTATCATTGTCAGCACATTACTCATATCTATGTGGTGGTCACCCTGTACTACTTAATGTACCTTGTTCACATCTATGTTATGTTTGCTTCCGCTGTCTTCTTTTATTCCCTCCCACCCTGTGTGTTCGAGCAGCAAGGTTGCATAACCTCCCTCAGTCCGTTGCCTGGCTGCAGCCATTCAGCCCAGGGGAATACAGCAGTACGCACACACCACTTTCTCACCACTGCTCACCACTCATCATTCAAATTTTGATTTTAATTAAACGCTAGGGACTTTTTCGTAGCTGCCAGCCAGAGTACTTCTTATCCAAACTGTCTTGTCTCCGTAATGTAGGAGTTAAATAATATCGCTCACAAGTAATGCATTGTCCGTTCCCATTTGACCTCCACTGACCAGATTGAGATGAGAATGCACAAACAGAATGCCAGCAACAGTAGCTGCACGTTGAGCTCATCGCGGGACAACAACCAGAAGCAGTGCTACAAGGACAACTCCGTCTGTGTGCATGGCCAGAAGAACAATAAGGTCAGCCCTTCGAGCAGCTCGTGTAAATGGTCTCGCCAACGTGCATTCAGAAAGTGCATGAAGAGCGCCAAAGACGAATCCAGCGAGGGGCCCTTCAACTGGGAGCCCTAAATGGCGGTGTCGGCCCTAGGGCTTGCTTTGGGGGCGCCCCCTGGGAAACGCTGAACTTTGGCGCCCTTACAAGTATACCAGGATGGTCTAGAATTTCTAGACATTATATTTGGCGCCCCCTAGCGTGACTTTCCGCGTTATCGGTACCTTCAGCCGGTCCTGCCCAGCAGGCAACTAACAGGTCACTTAGCTTAGGTTGCACTAAACAAAATATCAGATATATTCACGTGTTTCAGTTTTTGGTTGCACCATCGAAGCCAAACGGGGAGGTTTCAGTACCCTACGAAGTCTTCAATCATTCTCTCATAATGGTACGCATACTGTTTGAGTGATCGGTACTACTTTCAATTTTGGGTTGTTTTCACCAAACTAATCTGATACTCGACATTTTATAGCTATATATTTGGGTCAAAGAAATGATAATATGCCGATTCAAGGTAGTTCTTGTTCATTTCAAGCTAAGTATTCATTTAAAAAGAAACTATCACAAATGTGGTATTTCTACCTATTAACAGAGAGCGTGTATATAGATGAGAGGGACAACTCCCACGAAAATCGGTAATACAGGCTACAGTGGCACCTCTCGCTGTTATTGTTGAACAAGCCTTGAGTTTGCCGGTATGTGCAGTGCAAAACATTAGTTTTATTAAAGATTCATAGAAATGCAGAACCCTAACCATATCAATTTAATATAATCTTGTTGGTAAACATGTTTTCTATGCGTATTCCAATCAGTTTGTTTCTAGGGGTTGTGGTTTTAGAAATATTTCACTTTTTCTGTATGAAGATTGCTCACTGCCATTGACAATGCATTGAGTTTGCCAGTACGCGCAGTGCAAAATGTCAGGTTTATTCAAAATTAATAGAAATCCAGAACCCTAACCTTATAAATTTAATAAACTCGTTTTGGTAAAGATGTTTCTATATGTGTACCAAGCGATTTGTTTCTAGGTGGTGTGGTTTCAGAGATATTTAACTTTTTCTGTATGAAGATTGCACATGACCATTGACAATGCCTTGAGTTTGCCAGTACGCATACAGCTGTGTCATACTGTTCAACAACCACCCCTTGGAGCGCCACAGTCGGCAGCTGTTACATGGTCTAGTATGAGAGTTGTCCCTCTCATCTATACACGCTCTCTGCTATTAATGAAGAAAATACCAGGATGGTGTGAGTGGTGTGATGGACTAATTAACAGGTATTTCCACCAATAATATTACAGGACTTACCTATCATGGATTGATAACAAACTAAACTAATCTGATATGCACATTTATTTGGTTTTATATCAACTCATTGACTTATAATGGTAAGTGGATACTCTAACACTAATGGCTTAATGACACTGTTAAAAGGATAAAAATGATTCCAATGAACCAAAAAACTATGGTCATGTGACCTAATCTTGGTACAAGTAATTGAATAGACGTGGCAGGGCGTGGTGGGTGGGCCCTCGCCCATGTCTAACTGAGGCTCCTACCTCGGTAAAACAATAGTTATCCATCATCTATACCCAGGTAAGATTCGTCTAACTAATCTATTTTACCTCGGTATACCGCCTCTGGCTAGCCGCAGGCTAGGGAGACCTTTACGTATTATCATTTTTATCCTGATATTCCTGTTAGTTATTATGATTCTATTATCAAGTCTTATTTAAGTATGTGTGTAAAATTGGTATGACAATAAAGCGAAAAGTTCACTTTGTCTCACCTTTGTCTTTTAGTTGGTGAGTAGCCTCTGTGCGATAGGTTGAGGCTTCTCTAGTCGCTTGTGATAATGTTTTGCAAACGATCTAGCGGTTTTCCATCCTGCATGAACCAGGATCCGTTTCACAGAAATGCCTAGTAATCTGGCCTTAGATACCATTGCACCACGTGTAGAGTGCGATGAATATCTGTTTGTGTTTACTCCTGATAGTTTTAACACAGTCATGGTCCATCTGGCGAGGGTGTCCCTCGAAATGCCCTTGTGTGGCTTAATAAAGCTCACCAAAAGCTGCCTTGAGTTGCGTATTGTTCTTGTCTTGGATATATATGTCCGTATTGCAGAGACTACACATAATTTTCGATCCTCTGTGAAACTAGTGACACTTATTGTCGACAGGGGATCACCTAAACGATTTGATTTCAACAAAGTTGTTAAATCAAACATTGCTTCCTTGTTATCGATTTCAAGACCATTGAGCGACAGGGCGACTATTGTTTGGCCCCTGTGTCCTCTAACCAGCAGAAGAAGCAAAGCTACTTGGAACCTAATAGCTTAACGTCCAGGAACTTATTCTCTGGCCATTCCTTGAAGAGTTTAAACACAAGAGATACATCCCAAAACCTATTATATTTGGGTTTGGGAGGGTTCCTCTGATAAATTGATCGTACGATCCAGCAAATAACATGGTGTTTACCCATTGTTTGTCCATTAATCCTAGGTATGATTATTGACAGCGCACATCTGGCTGCATTGATAGCGCCATATCCTAAACCTTCGTCTTCTAAGAAACGTAGGAAACGTCCTACCTGGGATATTGTTGGGTTCATTGGCTTAACTTTCTTAAGTAAGCAATATATACCCCATTTCTTTAAATAGGTTGTATACATTTTCACAGTTCCCTTCCTCCAGGTGTGAGAAACCAACCGTTGTTGTGTAATCTTATCCAAGCCGAATTGTTCCAAATATTTATTTAAAAAAGGAATGCTGCCAAAGGAGTCGTCGACACGTTTCCGTGGCGCGCTAACGGTCCCTGATGTTTCAGGTTTCCTCGGTATCTTGGGAAGCGTAGGCTGCTTTTGGCCGTCGCGACTAATCTCGCTAGCCACGGTTGAGTGTCCCATTCGGGGATGATGAGGATGGCGTGTGTTTTGTCCATTTGTATCTTTTGGGCGACTTTGCTAATAATGGTAAAAGGGGGGAAAATGTAAAAGAAATGATTTTGCCAATTTTGTGAGAAGGCATCTATGTGCCAAGCATTCGGTTCGGGGTGCCACGAAACATATTTGTCCAGTTTAAAGTTATTACGTGAAGCAAATAAATCTATATCCGGCCAGCCCCATGTGTTACAGATCTCTTTGAAAATTGATGGGTTTAGTGACCACTCTAAGTGGTCATGGAAATGGCGACTCATCTTATCTGCCAGACAATTCTGCGTACCGGGTATGTGTGTTATTGTTAACCAGACCTCAAAGCTTTGCGCCCAATTCCAAATGAGTAGTGCCAATTCGTTACACTTTATTGATTTTGTACCTCCCATATTTCTGACATAAGCCATGGCCGTGGTGTTATCCGTAGGGATATGTACATTATTTTTGGGTACTTTAACAAGGCTGGTTAAACCTAAGTAAATGGCTCTTAATTCTAAAACATTAATATGTTCGGAAATTTCCGATTCTAGCCATCGTCCTCCCGTTGCTACATCATTGCGATGTGCCCCCCAACCTTGCAGTGACGCGTCTGTTGTAACTGTAGTATTGGGCTCACCCATTCTAATGGGATTGGGGGAGTTATCAAAGTGACTTAGCCACCAATAAATGTCGGCTAGTCCATTCTCAGAGATAAACATTCTCTTTTCAGAGTTGCCCTTTGCTCGGGCCAAAGCTAGATTTTTATCAATTTCCAGGGACTTAATGTGTGCGGGCCCATATAAAATAGCAGGGCTGTACGAAATCATTATACCGATTCTGACTGTGACCTGTCTTATCTTTGGCCTAGAAATGTCTAACAGCTGTATCGCTGTGTCCCGCAACTTATCTTTCTTTTGTTGTGTAAGTGACACGGTCATAGCCATCATGTTTAAAATGAAACCCAGACACTTAAGCTCCTTAGTAGGAGAAAACACGGATTTCTTATCATGTATGAAGAAACCCAAGTTTGAGAAAAGTTGACATAAATCTTGAACGGCGAGCTCGCATTGTGTGAAAGATTGTCCCATAATGAAAGAATCATCAATGTATGGAAACATACAATGACCAAGTTTAGCCATTTGTGAAAAAAACGGTTTCAACAACTTAGTAAAAAGGTGTGGTGCACACGCCAAACCATTAGGTACGCAGGTAAATTAAAAAAGCTGGCCATTCCAGACAAACCTTAAATATTTGCGATACACCTCCTGAATAGGGACGGTATAGTAAGCATCTCTTAAATCGACACTCGCTAGCCAACACTCTGGGGTGATCAAATCGCGAGCTGTTTCTAAGGAAAACATTTTGAAATGTTGGTATTCAATGATTTCATTTAATTTAGTTAAATCTAAGATCATTCTAATGGACCCATCTGGTTTAGGAGTAGAGAAAATATTTGAAATGAATTCACCTTTAGCATGTTGTACTCTTTTGACAATGCCTTTGGCTTCAAAAAGTCTGACCTGTTCATTTAATTGAAATCTTTCTTGCGACTTGAATTTATATGGAAAAGGTGCTCTTTTCTGGACAGGTAATTGTGTGAAAGGAATTGCAATGCCTTTAACAACACTAATAACCTCTGGGTTTGTGGTTAATTGTTATATATGCAGTCTACATATCTCTACATATATACACATAGATGTAATGTATAACCTATGTGAGTATAAAGATATGGAAGGGAATATTACTTATTATTATGATTATTGTTATGAAAATAACTACTACACACACACACACGTGTGTGTGTGTGTGTGTGTGTGTGTGTGTGTGTGTGTAGTAGTTCATGTCCGACATACCCGTGTTCAGCCTTCCTCCTTTTCTTGCGCCTTTTATCGATGCGGTCCTCCGACATCCGGTTAACAGCTGCAAAACAGGAAGTGACGCAACAGCCTGGCGTTACTAACTATGCCACTATACAAAACTGTGCTGTTAACAGGCAATGCTCAAGGGTGACCTGACATTGAAACATCGGTTCACGTCCGATCAACAAAGACGGTTTTAGATTTTTAATATGTTGTTTATGGGATGTTCCTCAAATGAATCCCAGTGAGAAACTTTCTATCGCAATTTGTTATGGATCAGGCCACAGCTAAATTGACTGGGATAAAAGTAAAAGCTAAGCAAAAATTGAGCCTCGTCAGAACTTAGATCTCTTCCCACCTGCAAATTAGCGGGTGCAATTGACAGACATTCCGATACAGACCTCACAAATGACAGCTTTCCAATAGACCCCGCCAGTTTAGCTGGAAACTACTGGACTAGAGTAGTTCCAGATTCTGCCGACAGATGTCACTAGCTTAACTGGAGGGGTGTAATACATGAAGAGAGCAGCGTTGAAATTCGAGAAGAAAAATACAATATAGATGTCTTTAAAAAAAAAAGATATATTACAAGGATCAGAGCTTAAATCCTGTTGCGATATGAATATCTTAATATAATCAAGCCTTTTATTATTTTCCCTAGCATTCTTGATGGAGATATAGCATGTGAAATCAGTCGGGGAATGTACCCGACTAGAGTAGTTCCAGATTCTGCCAACAGATGTCACTAGCTTAGCTGGCGGGGTCTCTTGAGTAGCGGCTCAGTGACATGACCCCTGAGTGTGAACGGTCTGAGCCTCGTGAGCTTTAATTGCGAGTACTGAGGGTGTGACAGTTACTTTTGTGACAGAAGCGTCCTCTCCAGCCTCGGACACACTTGCACCGGTTGACGTCCACACACCGGCCATGAACCCCGCACGACTGTCGGCAGACGGCTGAAACAGAGCACCATCGGACAGTCACATCCGGGCATCAGTGATTAGTTATTGGAGTTTTACGTCCTGGAAACATCTAAGCTCATATCAGGACAGGTAGGCCTACTGACTTGTGACAGTGCTCACTCATGGCGACTTAATGCTGTGTATCCATAAACTGTTCCCTTGTGCCATGTTCGCCTGTGACCTTGTGATGCGCCACACAGACAATGAACATGTTCATTCTCTATGTTTCCAGTTAGTACGTCATATGTGCCATATACACGGCCATACAGTCCCTGGGTCCAAATTATGGGAATGGCCACTAAGCAAAACACAGGTTCATTGTCTGTGTGGTGCGTCATAACGTCACACTGGAACACGGTACAAGGGAACATGCCACAAGGGATCAGTCTATGGATACACATCCTTATAGTGCTGCCCCACTGGGAAACCAGGCCGCCAGCACCATGACCTGATATCCCAATCACTCACATTATCCTAAACTGAGCTAACCAGTGATTGTCCAATCCTATTAGTATAATGCCGATCACCGAGCTAGGAAGCAACGAGTATCAATTTTGGAAGTCACCGGCTTGACTCGACCGGGAATTGAACTCCCGATCTCCTGCGCTCTACCGATTCAGCCACCACATCCGGTAGGGTATCAGCGAAGGGCCGGCCTTGAACAAGCAAGCAAGCAGCAGGGTGCAGGGTGTGGGGGTGTCAGGAGCACTGAGGGAACAATTAAAGTTGCATGGTCCGATGAAGCATAATTTTGGTCAAAAGCTCAATGCTTACCTACATTTGATCCTTTAACTCCAACTTAGATATTGGTGTATTAAATAATAATTTTGGGTAGCATAGAAGTAATAATTAGTGAATTTATTAGACCAAGTCTTTTCACAATAACTTGAGAAAGCCCAAAAGCTGTGACACTGCTATAAAACCACACTAAGCTCATGACCTGTCAAAAGTGTCATTAACCTTGACATAATTGTAAGCGTCCTGGGACTGACGTTAAACTCATCCGGGTGTGTCAGTGGTGTGTGATGGGATTAGGTAGTCCTTGCCTAACTCCCATGAAATGTTCCACTTTTTAACCTTGACATGAAACTGGCGAGTGTGGTCAGCGCCATGAAACCGATCAGGTCCTTGAGATTTGAGAGCTTAGGGAGATGGATGGCAGCAGGGAGATGGATGGCTTTCTATAGGTGGAGGTGAAGTCTAACTTATCGAAAGGTTATGATTGCTAAAGTAACTAAGTGGAGTAGCAACATGGATTTGAAAAATGGCTGGTTACACAAACCATTCATCAGATGGTTCTGCGGTGAAAAAAGACCCGAGACTCTACTTCACTACCTATTCTGCACGACAAATAAGCATGACTGAAGAATCCCGAACGCCGCCGACAAACAGTCATGAATATTCCTGATAGGATGAACACGTCCTGACCATCTGATGATGAATTCCTAATACCATGTATGATAGTCAGTTTCCAGGATGTCTTGTAGATATTTCAGGGCACCTCGGTATGTCCAGAGGGGTTCTGCACGGAGGTCTAGAGTGCAGAGTGTATGTGGCCGCAATCTTCGCCGTTAAGTAACTAACCTTATTAGTTTTAAAACTTCAGCTATTTTGATTGGTAGAAAAGGGAAGTTTAAATGTATTCCAACAAATAAGCAGCATATCAAAAACTGACATTCGGAGTGGCCAGTCCGATACCAGTTGTATCTCCACTGCATCTAGATATAAGTTTCACTCCTATCCCGAGTAGGGATGAACGACAATCCTATTTAAATACAAACAAAAATTGCTTCAGTAGGAATTAACTATGGATGTGGTGGTTTCAATGTGCATTTAATATAAATGACGGCTTAACATTGAGAAATTGAGAAATAATGCAAAAAAAAACACCAACTAAGATGGCAGCCACAGAAAGCTCTTCATTCAAATTTTAAAATCTATTAATTATCATGATTTCATATATTATTCATCTAAAAGTGGCAGGCAATGATATAGAAGCATTTGAACTATATATTTAACACTCCAACTTGCAAATTCATGTTGTTTATGTCCATAACCTAGCTGATAGGGATAAGCCTAAAGGCCCGGTCACATACATGTTAGTGGACGTAGTTGAACATAGTGGAGGCTAACGTAGTTCAATGTAGTTCAACGTAGTTCAACACAGTGCAACGTACCGGCATCACTACTTCTCTGTGATGAGAACGTGATAAGAACATGTGTGGGTCGTCAGTTCTGATTCCGTGATGATAACGTACTGCAGAGTACTCTAGCATATTCTAGCATACTTCTTAATGTACTCTAGCATACTCTAGTGTACCCTAGTGTACTTTGACCCGCACAAAACCTTGGCCGTTCTGCCATGGTCAGATAGCCGTTAGTGGACGAAGTTGAACGTAGTTGAATGTAGTGGAGGGTGACGTAGTTCAATGTCATTCAATGTAGTTCAACGTAGTTGGACGTACCAGGATCCATACCGTAACGTACCGGGATCTGTACCGTAACGAATTTATCCATACTATTAGGTGGGTGATCAACCAAAACCTGCCATACCTTAACGTAGTTTAACGTAGTGATAGCACGTTTGACCCACGTTAATCTATCCTACGTTCAACTACGTTCACTAAAGTGTATGTGACCAGGGCTTAAGAGCGGGTGGGAGGGGGCGGGGTTTCTCAAAACTAATGTGGATCAAAGTTAAAGATGGGTGTTGGGATGGAATCTCTAGTGTCACAATTGCGTGGCTCATGAAAATGAACACAGATAACAACAGTGACATACTTTGTGCACGACCCTCACGGAGACTGTGTGCATGATTCCGGTGTACTTACGTTTCTGGCAATAGTCGCCATGGTAACCTTGAGGACAGGCGCAGACGCTGGTCCGGGTACACGTGCCCCCGTTCTTACACGCCGCCCGGCACGCCCCTGTGTGCGCGAACCAGTGACAGTGTAAAACTAAAAGCAAAGAATCCTTATGAGTGTGTTACTGCCTGCGTACAGTGTGTAGGTGGCCGGGGGCTGAGGCTGAGGCTGAGGCTGAGTTTGCGTTTTGTTAGATTTCATATATATATATATAATAGTTGTCCTACATAAATAAGAAAGACACAAGACATGATAGTGGGTAAGAGTTGTAATCTCTGGCAAGAGGAACTACGCCCCTTACCGAAAAGAAAAATCCAGCTGTACAGTGAGTGCATGTAGGGGGGGGAGCGTGCATGCGCAGACGTGGCGCCCCCCAACGGACATGAGTGAGAGCAGGATGGTAGTTGTAGGTTAAGCAGGCCCAACCAGTAGATGACTGGGAGGGGGAGTAGTAGATAGGCTAGGGAGAGGATGGACGCTTCCGGCCTTATTATACTTGTATAATGGCTTATACAGCATATAATAGTTGTCCTACATAAATAAGAAAGACACAAGAGATGATAGTGGGTAAGAGTTGTAATCTCTGGCAAGAGGAACTACGCCAAAGGACGGAGTCCCCCCACCCACAGAGTTAGGTCAAGTCGTGTCAGACCAGTTAATAAGTCATGTAAGTCTAGTTAATAGACCTTGTCAGAGTGTTCAGCGGTGGCGGCGAGCGCCATAGCCACCCGCATATCGTTCAGGATCCAGGTGGTAAGCGGTGTCTTAAGGTACGTGAAGACAGTGTCAGTGGACCAGTCTCCCCTTGCGCGAAGTTCTTCCAGGGAGGCACCAGTCATGGAGAGGAAGGTGCAGCCACCCCTGCGGAGTGAGTGGGAGGAGACCTCCTCCGGGTCAAGGCCGGCCTTGGCTGAGAAGTGCTTTAAGGTAGCCTGGTTGTAAGGATAAGGCAGGGGGGTGGAGCCCCCCCCACACTCCTCTCCCCCCCCCCCCCTCCCCCCCACCCCCCACCCCCCCCCCCCCCCGGGAGGGGAAAACGGAAAGCCATGGCATCGTCAGGGGCGGGAACCTCCGCGAAGTGCCGCTCGGTCCAATGGACCGCACATATTAGGGTGTTAGGACACCGGGCAACAGGGACCTGGAGGACACGCTCCCGGAATTGGATCATCTTGGATCTGCGGATCGAAATCAGCAGGCCCCAGAGGAAGAACTTAAAGTCACCGCGGAGCAGGGATGAGTCAGACAAGGTCACCTGGCATTTCCGTAGGAGAGCCCTGAAGCTAGACATGGCCAGGATTAGAGGTGAGGAGGGCCAGCATCCTCAGCAGCATTGCCGGCAGCAGCGGGAGGGCCTGGTGGGGTGCGAAGGAACGCTCCCGGCGGATCGCTCGGAGCGTAGAGGCGATCTCGTAATCTGTATAGGATATAGGCGTGGAGCCGTGCTGTCTAAGGAAGTTATTGAGCCCGCTGAGGTAGTTCAGCACAGACGAGTACTTGAGCGTCCGCGCAAGCCAGGTCGCGTAGAGGGCCACCTGTGGCGATGGGCACGGGAGTGGGGCGTGCGTCTCCGCAAACTCCCCCACAAATTCCAGGTACTTGCGCACCTGCACCGCCCTTTTGGTCACCGAATTTGGTGCATACGACTTGCTTTGATACCCGCACTTTTCCTTCACCAGCTCCGTGAACCCTGGAAGCACAGAGAGTATCATCGTCAAAAAGGTGCGCGCAGCACATGAGTCTCCCTTGGTCAGCATCGCGGAGGCGGCCCAGGCTCCCAAGCGCGTTGAGGCGGCTCAGGGCATCCGCGATCTTGTTGTCATTGCTCTGAATGTAAACAGAAGATATTTGGAAGTTATTTTCAGTGGCCAGCCAGAATAGGCGGCGAAGAAAAAACATGATCTCAGGCGACCTAGAGCGACCAGTGTTGAGGGCCGCCCGAACCGTTGTACTGTCCATGACCATTACAACTGCTGAATCCTTCCAGCAATGGCCCCAGGATAGGGCAGTGGCATAGGCCGCCCACATCTCCTTTACATTAATGTGGGAGGCAGGGCTGACAGCCTCATGAGGGAGATGGTGGTGACCCAGCACTGTACTGAGGTGCCGGTCATCCTCGTCGCTGAAGGCCCCGGCAACCCAGCTGTCATAATGGACCGAGCCGAAGCCGAAGTCTGAAGCGTCGCTGTAGGTGGAGAGGTGTTGGGCGAAGCTGCCAAGTATGCGTGCCTTCCCATTGAACCTCGCCGCAAAGCCCCTCCACCAGTCGATGTCGTCTCTGAATCCCTTTGAGAGGCGGACCAGGTGGTAGGGCTCACGGACACTGCCTACGCTGTCATAGACTCTACGACAGAAGGTGCGCCCGCCCCTAACGACCTTGCTGCAGTGGGCGAGAAGACCAGCCAGGCATTCAAGCGCCCTCCTGGTGGCCTTCTTCCGGCCGGAGACATCCTCAAGGACGGTGAGCAGGCGTGCAAGCTTGTCCTCAGGCAAGCTCATTTCAAGTCTGACAGAGTCAATGTTAATGCCCAAGAAGCGGACCACAGTGTTTGGGGATGATAGCTTTGTGAAGCTCACAAGAAAACCAATCCGGCGGAGGATAGCTATCAGTCTCCCTTGATCAGCGCAGCCCTGTTCAAAGCCACTGCTGATGAGACAGAAGTCGTCGAGGTAGTTGACGACCCTATCAACCCCTTCTCTGGCAGCACACCTGACTACAAAGTCAGATATCTTGCTGAAGACGTACGGGCTGGAGGAGAGGCCCATACAAAGGCGGTTATCCTTCATGTAGGTGCTCCCTCCCTCAGCGAAGTCCCAGTGGAGCCCCTGCCGATCCCGGTCGTCAGGGTGAATGGAGACCGCCCGATAGGCATCTTTAATGTCCACCGTGCACATGTGATCACCAGCCTCCATGAGGTCGGCAACAGCATCCACAGAACGGTATTTAAACTTCACGCATACCCAGTCGGTGCAGTTGTTGACCGATCTGCCGTGAGGTCTGCTGCAGTCCACGATGGCCCTCCCACCCCCATCGTCCTTCGGGATGCAGAATATGTCGTGCACGCAGGATGGCCTGGACCCGACTACGGATACGTGTGAGTTGTTGATTTCGGCCAGCAGCTTATCATCGATGACGGCCCGGTCAGCCTCGTCCCGAACAGTTTTGTGACGGGAGTCGTAGTCAAGGCTGCAATCAGGGTTTATAACACGGAAGCCAAAGATGGCTCCCCTTAGGATGTATTCAAAATCAGGATCAGTGTCACCGCGGAGAAAAAGTTTGCAAAGCACCCTGCAGGGTCTGAGCTGGGCCGGGAGGCCTCCGATATAGTGGCTGCATGTACATGTCCCGGCAGCACATTTGTCAGAAACATCAAAGACAACATCAGGCCGTCCCGGATCCTCACAAGCTGTAACACGCAGAACAACAGGATCAGTCTTTGTGCAAGCAACGGTGAACCAGTCTCGGGGGCCGGTGTCAACATGTGCCCAGTCGGCAATGGCGGCAGGGGGGAGGCCAAGGCAGGCATCAACACAAGTCCCATCAGCCGTCCTGGCGATGCCCCCTTCCGTGGGGGCGGGGCCGCCGCCGCCGTCATCAACAACAACCCCACCCCCGCCCAGGTGGGGGGGGCTCCCCCGGTCACCATCTCCGACCCAACCACCGGCCAGATGTTGGTCACTTGAGACGGGGTTGCCATGGCAACCCTCGGCGGCCCCGCCACCCCCCGCGCAGGGGGTCCCGGCGACCTCAGGGGCCCCCCAGGGGGGTTGCATAACCCCAGCCCTGCGGCCGGCGTCCTCCGCCCGGGCCTTCTCCAGGGTGACCGTTGCGGATGGAATGACGCCTGGGTGGGCTGTTCCCGCCTCCCGGGCATCGGTGGCGTGGGTAGCAGGGTTCCCGCCCTTCCTAGCGTCCCCCCAGCACGTGGCAGGGAAAATGGCGGCATCAACGGTCCCTCCCCAGCCCCCGACCTCCGGGGGGGTGGGGGGGGGGGTGCAGCGCGGCCACCGTCAGCCTGGATGCTTGCACATTTTACATACATGGCGGCCACATTGTGGCGGCCAGCTACATCAACAGTAGGCACGCTTTTCTCATCGTAAAGGATGCCATCATCCCCGCCCCCGCGGCGGACACTACGAGGCATAACAGTTTGGGTGGCGATAATCTCATCTGGGGCGGTATCAGGGTGAGAGAAAAGAAAACATCCCACCCCATTCGCCCGTCAGTCCCTCATACACTTGACGCGCTTGTGTGACTTGCTACCACACTTAGAGCAAACATGAGCATAGTTACAATTCTCCTCTGAGCTGCCGCATCCCGACTCCTTATTCCATCTGAAGCACGGGCGCTTTTTCTCTGAACCCGTCCCGCGAACCGATCCGCCACTCCCCGGCTTCTTGTATCTGAGATGCTGAGTGCCGTAATGGATGACGCTCCCGCCATTGTAAGCTTCGGAGAAGGCGGAGAAGCCGTAGATAGCCGCCTTCTTACGGACAGCATTGTCATAAGCGATATGTGCCGAGTCTTTAAAATCATTATCTATGGCGCGTACAGCTATAAAGTTTATGTGCTCAAAGAGAGCCCTTTGTCATCAATCCCTCTATGTCTAGAGCCCACTCAGTAGTAGCAGCGATTATACCATAACCATTGAGTTTTCGCACCTCCCTGTCGTCCACCGTGTAACGTTTAAGTGACCACTTACTTTTTCATCTACGGGCTGAGCTGGAGGAGCGGCTGCGCGAGTCTGACGTGCTCCTCCGTCTGGTCCTGCGTGCACAGGATCTCCTCCTGGAGCGGCCACCATAGCTGGAGTGGCCGTCCGCGTTGTCAGCATGAGCCCATGCCCGGGAGCGGTCCTCCCTTGAACCACACGCTCTACGATCCGGCGAGTCGTCCCTCCCAACTCTCCTCTTCCTCAGCCGGTCCCGCTTAGCCGAAAGCTTGGCCAGTTTCTCGTCCAGTTCCAGGGCCTCAATCTCGTTCCTAGCCGCCTCAATCTCTATTTTGACTGATCGGGCCCGCTCCTCACTGGCCAGCGCATTGGATACTGGCGTGGTCTCCTCCTTCTTGACTGATTTTGTCGCCATCCTTTCCGCTGATGTGCGTCTAGAGACACGCTTAGATTGACCGTCCGCCTCCTCAGCTTCTAACTGGTTCCGAGCACACAACTCCAGTTCGCCTTCACGGTGTGCGACTCCACACAGGGAACAAAGGGAGGGAGGCAT
>CM059186.1:47995196-48014133 GCA_030323885.1 Branchipolynoe longqiensis
ACCAGCCTTATCTAGACCCGCTAAGGACGACACAAGACCGGGTGTGGATAATACAGTTTATTACTACTACCACTCTGAATACCGTATCTGGCTGGCATAACCGCCGAATCAAATAAACAAAAGTTGTTTCTCGGGTGAGCTGACCGGCGCGCAGGCCGGGTGCATATCAGGTGGGCGCCGGGCCGGCCGAGCGCCGTGGTTATATACGACTACTGGCACGCCGCCTAGCGAGCAGCGGGCGCATAATGCTTAGCACGGAGCCGGCGCGTTCGAAACGCCTGAATATGACCAGCTCATATATACATTCATCAATGCCCGCGGGTGCCTACACCAGCATATACACGTATATACTACCTGTAGACCCGCTAAGGACGACACAAGACCGGGTGTGGATAATACAGTTTATTACTACTACCACTCTGAATACTGTATCTGGCTGGCATAACCGCCAATGGCGCACAGCGCCCCCAGCCAACTAATAACTCGACAAGGTCGAAGCGACCCGCATGTCAGCTAGAATCCGCTCAGGGAGAGGAGAAGCAATATATGAAAAGATAGCGTCTGATGACCAATCCCCTCTAGTCCTCAACTCCTCTAATGTAGAGCCCTGCATAGCAAGAAACGTACACCCCCCCCTGCAAAGCGAATGACAAGAAAACAATTCCCCCTGCAACCCTGCGCACTCAGCGAAATACTTGATTGCACAATTCAAAGCCCTGTATTCCAAAGGCTTGAAACCAC
Organism: Branchipolynoe longqiensis; assembly: GCA_030323885.1. Lineage (NCBI taxonomy): Eukaryota > Metazoa > Annelida > Polychaeta > Phyllodocida > Polynoidae > Branchipolynoe > Branchipolynoe longqiensis. The sequence continues at coordinate 47,995,938 of CM059186.1, forward strand.
CGCTAGGTGAGGGTACTTGAAAAGCCGGCAAAGCATCCAAAACCTGGACCTCTTTAAAGTGCCTCTTAGTCCAATAGACTGCACACAACTCTCGATTCATCACTTTAGCCACAGGGATCAATAACTCACGCTGCCTAAACTGGATAGTCTTAGTCTGCTTCACCGTAATTAACATCCCCCAACTGAAGAATTTAAAATCCTTCCTAGACAGGCCGGAGTCCGAACTAGTTAATTGACTCTTTCTTAACAAAGCTCTAAACCCCGTTAATAAGGCAGCGCGAATCGACACATGACCTATACTGCTTGACATAAAGGAGAAAATCAACAATAATTGTCTAGGTAAAAGCGGAGAAGCGCGTCTCACTACGCACCCTAACTGTCTCTTCGCTCCACCCAAAACCGTTCTGACTAGATGAGAATTATAAGTAATCGGAGGAGACCCCCTTGCTTGGAGAAAATAATTCAATGCTGACAAGTAATTCATAATGTAACTAAATATCAACGATCTCGTTAACCAAGTAATATAAAGCCCCACCTGCACATCAGGGCATGGCAGGGGAGGAAATAATCCTTGGAATTCGTCTGGCATGGCGCGACTGCTTTCCGAGTAGTAGCTCGACTGAAGCAGTGACATCTCCCGCCGCAACTCTGACAAGGAAACGGAAAATATAAAGTCAGGCAAACAAATGCCCACAACACAGCACCTTCGCGGAGTCTACCAACCCCACCCTCATCCTGTCACCTCCCACTGTCCAACGACTCAAAGCATCACAAATCACATTCCTCTCACTCGGTACATACACTGAAGTAATTTCGAAATTAAACTCACAAGAAATCCAAAACAATTGTCTTACCCACTCCATTATTAGCTTACTCCTACACCTCCCAGAAGCCAAGGCTGCACGAACAGTCATGTTATCTGTGACAAACACTACCGACTTGTCCCTCCACTGTTCTCCCCACCTTGCTGCGGCACCCATCACCGCCCACATCTCACGCACATTAATATGCGCGTCATCGCAAATCTGATTAGAACACGCGTAATGGTGGTGAACCGACGACTCTAAGTCCTGAGATGCGCCTGAGTCAAAAACTCCAACGCACCAATCGCCTCCGTGAAGCGCACCAAATCCTGAGGAAGATGCGTCCATATACACAGACACGCAATCTGCGTGACTCCCCAATATGCGTGCATGGCCATTGAAACGGTCTACAAACTCTAACCACCAGGCTATCTCCTCCCTAAACGCAGTATTCAATCTAAACTGGTAGTACGGACGCTTCAGTGTCCTAACGGCGTCATAGACCCGACTACAAAACGAACGACCTCCCTTCACCACTGAAGCACAATGCACTAAGTGCCCACCTAGCCTCTCTAAATCCCATCTCGTCGCCTTCCGCCTCCCCACAAAGGAGAGCAAATGAGACTTTAATTTCTCCACCTTATCTGCCGGCAGAAACAACTTCATGCACACCGCATCAATCTCTATGCCCAGGAACCTGGTGCACTGGGACAAAGATAACATCTTAGGAAAACTAACGAAAAAACCTAACTGTCTAAGAACTCTAACAATAATTAATTGAGAACGAACACACACGTCCCAAGACCGATCCGCTACAGCGAAATCGTCCAAGTAATTTATCACCCCGCGGCACCCCACCGCGAACAAGCATGCACTATGAAGTTACTGATCCTTGTAAATACATATGGACTGGAGGACAGCCCTATACACATACGGTTATCGACAAAAAAACGAACACCTGTCCCAAAATCCCACTGCAAACCTTGTCGATTCCTATCGGTTGGATGGATCGAGACTGCTCGATATGCATTTTTAATATCCACCACCGCCATGTAGTCCTGTGACCGCATACCATCGACCAAGTCGTCGACGCCTAGATAAGAAAATGTCTGACTCACCATGTCGACGTATGCGTTCACAGACCCACACAATGGGCGCGAACAATCTACAGCACAACGCAAACCCTCCCCCGTGGACTTAGGAACATAAAAAAATATTGTGAATGCAAGTGGGGGGAACAGCCACTTCAGAAATATATCCATCGCGTAACTCACATGATATCTGTTCACTAATAAATTCTTCATGGACATCAGAGCGAACTGCCCTATTAAATACAGTGTAGTCAACAGGACAATCAACATTAATGACCTCAAAACCAAAAACTATACCACTTAATATGTAACTCCAATCAGCGTCATGCAACCCAAACAAAAATAATTCGCAGAATGCACGACACGGGCGCAATTGTGTAAGGTTGCCCGTGATGTAATGAGTACAATGACAACTCCCTAGAAAACATGCATTCATCACACGAAAATCAACAGTGGGGAAATCATCATCACGATCATCAATGGCATGAACAACAAAACAATTCAAGTCTACTGTTACAAACAACCAAGTACTCAGTAAATCAGTCCAATTAAGTAAGCAAGTTTGCCAATCAATGTCTGCAATGCCACCTTGAGCATTGTCCATTGTAACAGGGCCAGAGTGCGCGGTGCAACCAACTTGAGTTGCAACGCCCCCCGGCACGTCACGACCAGTCGAGCAATCAATCAGCGGAGAGTGCGTGACCCGACTATCCTCAGCCGCCACGCCCCCCGACTCGCCTTGACCAATTGAGCAATCAATCAACGGATCCGCCCACCGCCGGTCCTCATGAGCGTCCATTGACTCACTTCCCTCAACACCGGTGCGCCCGACCCCACATCAATCTTTCCTAAATTTATCGCGCCGGTGCGACTTCGCCCCGCACTTGCCACACCAATGGCCAAATCGACATGTCTGTTCGTCCCTCGAACACCCATCCTCACTATTGAAACCATAACAAGGTCGTACACCTTCTTTCGTGTACTGCTTCGACTCGCTTCCTTTTTTCGACTGACTATAAGTGTTCGTCTTCAGACAATCAAATCCATAGTAATGTAGAGTCAGCTCAGAATTCCCCGGGTTAAACGCTGAATAACCATCATCCGCCGCCAAGCGACGAACACCAACGTCATAGTTCACATGCGCAGCATTCACAAATTTATCAGTTTTAGCTCTACCCGCTAGATAAGCGATATGACGAACAAAACGCTTGTAGTCTCTAATGTTTGTATCCTTAGTATGCAGCATCCAGTGACAGTTCGCCTCAATGAGCTCGTAACAATTCAACTTACGAACAATTTTCTTATCCTCTGTGAAGCGTTTTATGGACCACTTACTTCTAAGTCGCCTCTCGCGACTACGCGTCCTGTCCGAGGACGAAGATGACGAACAACTGCGGCGCCTATGGCGCCTACAACGCCTCGAAGGACTCCTGCCCCGTCGCAGCTCCGACTTGCGTGTCTCCAGCACGGGCGTCCTCGACCGCCGGTGCGCGCCTGGGGACCCCGACTCCTGGCACTTGCCTGACGAGGTGGTGCGGTCCCTGCACGCACCCCCTCCTCTGTCGCCCGACACGCTCCGACCACCGGCACTGGAGACACTCCGACGGCGACTCAACGAATGGCTCCTCCACCGCCCCCTCGACACGCTCGCTCGCCTGCCGCCCGACCTGCTCCGCCCGCCACCGCTGTCCTGTGACGCACTCCTGTCCGCACCTCCCAATGACATTAATGATATCTCTCTTTCAATTGCTATAGTCTTCTCTGCTATCACCGCTTTCCTCTTCTTTTTCTCCAAACCCCCCAAACGCTCAAGCAATGACCGTTCGTCGTCACTTAGCGGGTCGTCCGAGACGACCGGTACGACCAAACTAGCCTTAGCAGGCTCCAACAACTTCTCCGACTTCAATTTTTCCTTTTCCATCATTTCCTCATTCTGACGCGTAGCACGACGAGTCCGTGCAGGGCGTCGAGTGCACCCGTCGTTAATGGGCGCAGGGTGTAAATAGCCACACGGCGCACAAAAGTCCTTCAGCATATGTCTAAAGACAATAGCCGACAAGTGACAGCTACCAAACAATGAAGTGCGTAAGGTGACAGGAGCGGTCGACCGCTGACAGCAGCCGGTGCAGACGGCGCAGGCGGTGCAGACGGTGCAGACGGTGCAGACGGTGCAGACAGTTTTTTCTCGGATGAGCTGACCGGCGTGCAGGCCGGGTGCGTATCAGGTGGGCGCCGGGCCGGCCGAGCGCTGTGGTTATATACGACTACTGGCACGCCGCCTAGTGAGCAGCGGGCGCATAATGCTTAGCACGGAGCCGGCGCATTCGAAACGCCCGAATATGACCAGCTCATATATACATTCGTCAATGCCCGTGGGTGCCTACACCAGCATATACATGTATATACTACCTATAAAGACGGTCGAAAAATCGGGGCAAATGAAATGAGTCTTTATGAGATTTAAAAGTTAAATTGACGGTGTTCTATGGCTGCCATCTTGTCTTTTTGCATTCTCTCCCATTTCACCAACTCTGTGCCAATATAAGTAACCATTTGACACTGGAGCCAGGCACTGTACTTCCTGTTCCATACTAAAGCTATTTTCGCCCGTATTTACAGTACGTTGTCATTCACTCGTGTACTACAAGTACTGGGTGAATCTTTTATCTAGGTACTGCAATGCTTAGGTTCTCAGAGTCAGACATAGAGGCCCACAGAGTGTACACTTCCGCTGAGAACCCTGAAGCTGGGGAAAGGCACACATACTGAGTAGCCGGGGCTGTACTGAAGCTTGGACCCTGTGCGTGTTACACATTAAACTGTTTCTGCTTGTGACTACACATCTCTCTCTCCCTGACTTTAAAGAAAAAGAAAAGAAAATTCCTGGAAGAAGATCAGGTTTGCTCATTCACCTACAGTTCTATGTCAATAAATGAACAGGGAAAGCTAGCCACTATCTATATATAGTAAAACCTCTCTAACCGACCACCTCTACAGATCGACCACTCCCCTATATCGATCGCCTTATTTGGGTCCCCACAATACCATTGTAAGGATATTCTAACTTTCGAAACCGCCCCCCGCACCCTAAATGGTCCACTTAAAGTCGGTCCCATGGTCGGTCGATTTAGAGATGTTTTACTGTATATATATTATATATATATATATATATATATATGCACATAGAGATGCATGTCTATATACATACATATAATAAATGCTAGGGGAACATATATACTTTGCTACTTCCTCCATAGATGCATTACTGGAGTGCCCACCCCTCACCTGTTGGGGAATTGTATACTCAGGTTGGGGAAACACCTGAATTGAGAGTCTATTGGTATAATCGGTTCCGTTGATGTAATCTATTATGTTAATTGGTAGACTTTACTATAGGAAAATCTGTTATCACCTATATCCGTTGAACCTGTTTGAAGGGGTAATAAATATTGATATCACTAGAAAGAGACAAACCTGCTTCACCAATAAAGTGACTATCAGCTACATTTGGTTTTTTATTTAAGAGTAACTAAGGATTGAATTTACATTAAATGTGTGCTGTGTGTCGGTCACTGAATCCTTGGTCAGCCCTTGGACCGGACCTGAGTGCATCCTCCTCTCCCCATCCCCAGCCACACCACCACCTCTCCCCCAGGGGCGCTACCATGGTTACTAATTAAGACAGGGTGTGGGTGACCTAAGTTAGCACTGATGAGGGGGTTGAAGAACACACATACAGGAAGTGATATTTTATTTAATTACAATATTTGTTAGGACAATTTGCTACTGAATGATGGAGGCAGGGTGCACATGAATGCATACACATGTATGCATGCATGCATGCATGCATACATACATACATACATACATACATACATACATACATCATCATGCTGTCGGTCGCGATGCGACAAAGACTGCTTTCATTACTTGACTGCCGCTCTCCATTTAGCTCTCTGCTACATACATACATACATACATACATACATGCACACATCTATATTTATGTATATGTATGTATTTTCGTGCATAGCTTGTGTACCCCGCACCCACCCTAGGAGTGTGTGTGTGGAGGGTCAATGCCCGGGGAACACTTGTGAAGGCCACCCCTGGCACACAATCAGTAGGTGCAGTGTGTGTGTGTGGGGGGGGGGGGTATCAGAAGCAGCCTGACTGGGACAGTTAAACCAAACTTTCATGTGGTTATATTTTATTTGATTAAATATTTGTTAGGACATACATGCATACATACATATATACATACATACATACATATGTACGTATGCACATACATACATACATACATCTAAGCCTGCATGCCCTCAACTATCCAACACCCACCCTGGCAGTGTGTGGAGGTTCAAGAACTATGGGGTAGAGCACCAGTCTGAGACTTGACTTGACATTGTGGACAGGGAACACCTGTTAACGAACACCGCTTAAGCAAGAAATTTGAATCCCGATCGATTAAACCAGTCGAGTTTATCTCAATATTTGATTCATTGACTTGCTGCTTTCTTTAATATGTTTGACAATATCTATTTGCACCGAACATGAATGTCGAGTATCCCATTGACAATATGCACGTATTTGTAATGTTTGCATTCAGTTCTAGTTCAAATTAACGCTTGTTATGCATATGTCGAAGCTGTTCTCTTACCGACTGACCATATCTATTTGCACTGAACATGAATGATGAGTATCCCATTGACAATATGCACGTATTGTAATGTTTGCATTCAGTTCTAGTTCAAATTAACGGTCGTTATGCATATGACAAAGCTTTTCTCTTACCGAAATTGCTTCTGCTAATCCGCTTAACTATTGAGCACGCTTAATCTGCTTAATGAAGCGTACCGTAGTATGGCTATTACGGTAGGTGCTAAGGATTATAGGATGCCCGGGAAATGATTACTGTACTGATTGCGGTTCAACCCATAAACAGGACCAGATAACGTGTGCACGTAAAAGTATCGACACACTGGCCCAGAGTAGCATGTCAACGCGCAGCGGCAAAGCGTCTTCTAAAAATACAAGATCGGCAGCCGAGCATGCCGATAGCATCGAGATGGACTCGACGACTTCAGCAATGTCAGTGCTAACATTGGACGACCGTGAACGGAATGCGAGGGAGGCGATCGACACTATTAAAGCCGAGATGAGAGTAGCCGACATGGAGGACGAACTGGAGGCGCTGAAGGAGGAGCGTGAAAGACGACGAACGAGGCGCCGGACGACCGCGACAACTGACGACGGGGGGCCGACTTTGCCGCCACCACCACCGATCGTACTTCAACCTGGCATTCGACAAGGGACGATATGCTGCACATGGACGACTGAAAACGGACGACCGACGCTACACTGCCACCACCGACGTGGACTCGCGGATCTGACCGTGAAGACGGACACTCGACCTTCGGGCGCTCGCATCGACGGTCGAGAGGGTCGAGCAGGTGGAGAAGGCACTCGTCTAGGTCGAGCAGCGGCAGTTCTTCACGACGCAGAAGAAGTAAGTGGTCACTCCGGAAGTACGGGCAGGGGAAAGATGTGTGGAAAATGAACGCCCACGAACTGGTAAAAGCCTCCTGTCAATGGTGCCTGGACATTCCCTGCCTTAAGATAGCTGATTACAGGGCGTTCATCGAGCATGTCAGCTTTATCTCCTCAAGAGCTAGGGATGACCATTACAAGGACATCGCACACGTGGACCACGTACTTGCTATCCGCAAGCTTGGTGAGACCGTCGGGTTTGCGGTCTTCTCAAAGACGCACCAAGACGAAAGTCCTCATAACATGAAGCCGAAGAAGGCCGCAAACTGGAACCACAGTGCTGGGAAGCGTTCACCTGGCAGAGCAGCACGTAGGGCATGCTATGCATGGAACGGTGACAATGGATGCGTGCGTTCCGATTGTCGTTTCTCTCAAGCTTGCTCGCTATGTGGTTCCAAGGGACAGACCCACTCGAAGTGCAAAGACTGACGTTTGAAGATTAGGCGATCTAAAAACGTCGGTTGCCAGACAGCCGAGCTGGACACTGCTGTAGTTGCTGTCATTGATTTCCCCAATAACACCCCTGACGATTCTCATGATACGCCTGACCTAACCAATACTGACGTTCAGGTTTCTTTCCCCATTGACAACAATCATAGTACTGTTACCTTTGATGTTTCAGATGGGGTTGATGCGGTTCTCGGGAAGGTTAGGGAGACCCAGGTACGGGGGGGGGCGCATTGGGTGATGGCTTACGCTGGCTGCAACCAGCTGGGGCCAGTCGTGGAGATCGCTTGTTCGTTGAGCAAGGCGATCCTAGTAGCCTCCTTGTTCACATTCGGGAATGGGAGGGGGAGCCACCCGTGACGATTGAGGTCACGAATGAGTGTGTGGTTGGCTCCTGTGGGTGCGTCCATAATATTGCCGGCGTCGCTACTCAGCTTAGACCCTGTAGAGTCTTCGCTGAGCTATTTTTGTGGGGTGACACCGATCCCGATTGGTTATATATTATGATCGGAGTTACGTACGGTTTCCGGGTGGTCAATCCCGGATGCGCGGTGAGTTACATTCCAACGAAGACTCGCGGTAATTCAGCATGGGAGGGTGACATTGTTGACAGGAAGTTTCTGAACGAGGATCGTGATGGTTTCATCTCCATCATCGATGTGCCCGCAGCATGTACCCACGATGCATTTGTCGTCCCCAAGGATGACGGCGGCGGGCGGGTCGTCATCGATTGTAGTATGCCCTCGGAGGTTTCTGTCAATAATTTCACGGACCAGGTCTGCCAAAAGTTTTCTTACAGAGGTCTGGAGGATGTTACAGACATGTTGGAACAGGGTGACGCGCTAGGAACCGTCGATATTAAGGACGCATACAGGGCTGTATCGATCCACCCCGAGGACCGGCAGCGCCAGGGTCTCCGATACAGGAGACCTGGCGAGCGAGACTTTGCTTACTTTCTTGACAACCGCATCAGCATGGGCCTCTCCCTCTCCCTCTCTCCCTCCCACACAGAGACACACAGACACACACATCTTACATCTTCTCCAAAATTTCTGATTTTGTTGTTAGGTGCTGTGTTTGTGAGGGCCTTGACCGGGTAGTGAACTACTTAGACGACTTTTGTGTCATTGGTAGTACCAGGCTCGAGGTCGAGCGGGGCCAGATGATATTGATAAGGATCCTTAGGAGGATGGGTTTCTTTGTGAGTTTCAAGAAGGTAAGCAAAGCCGACACCAAGGTCCGGTTCCTCGGGATCGATGTTGACTCCGTGAGTCTTGAGCTCAGCCTTCCACATGATAAGTTAGTTAAAACAAGGGAAGTCCTACACAGGCTCCGTGGTCGGAGGAAAGCCTCCAAGAAAGAACTTGAATGTGTTGGGGGCCTGCTTGCCCACTGTGCGAAGGTTATCAGGGGCGGTAGGACTTTTACCAGATGTATCTACGACCTGATGGCCAAGCTAAAGGAGCCCTACCATAGAGCCCGACTGAATAAGGGGGTGAGGGATGACATAGACTGGTGGTTGAACTTCGCTAGTACGTTTAATGGCAAGGCCAAGATCTTGGGGAAGTTCGCCCCCGTTATATCAACGTACAGCGATGCTTCCAACTGGGGTTTCGGGGCCCTCCATGGGAACGATTGGTTAGTGGGCTCCTTCATGGGCGGAGCCAGCAAGACTCTTGAGGCCTACGTCGGCCACCACCAAGTCATCCCCCCTTCTAACGTCGGTACATCTCACATTAATGTCCAGGAGATGTGGGCTGTCTATGCGGCCTGCCTTCGTTGGAGTGCTGGTTGGGCCGAGAGCACCGTCATGATTGTGACCGATAGTGCTGTGGTCCAGGCAGCACTGAACACGGGAAGGTCGAGATGTAAGGGCATTATGTTTTTCTCCGCAGACTTGCGCTTGCGGTTGAACATAACTTCGTCTTTAACTCCATTTATATACGCAGTAGCCTAAATGTTATCTGTGACGCGCTCAGTAGATTGAATCAGAATGACAGCGCGGACAGGATTAGGGCAGTTGACGTTGCTGGTGCACTATGCTGTGGCCACATCTTTGATGCCTCGCTTGTCTGTTGCAGGGATATCGGCGCTAAAGGACGAACAGATGGGATATCAGCGCCAGTGTTCCGCAAAGAACTCGGCCATCACGAGGGGGGTTCAAATTAAAAAATATTTAGCTTATGTTGATTCATTTAACTCATCTAGGGCCCCTATTCCCTGTTCCGCCTAGCAGGTCGCCCTCTATGCTACGTGGCTTGCCCGTTCCTTAAAGTATCGGTCGATCCTCAATTACTTGAGCGGCCTTAACTATTTCCTTAGGCAAAACGGTGAGCCATCTATCAATTATAAAGGTTTTGTTTTGGCCTCCACTCTGAAAGGAATCCGTCGGGTCAAGGGTGATGCCCCTCGACGGGCGATGCCGCTCCTTCCACACATGTTGCGAAGAATGTTCGCGCTGCTAACAAATAACCCAGGCCACGTTGCTTGGAGGGCGGCCGTTCTATGCTCCTTTAGAGGTCCCTTACGGAAGTCGCAGGTGACCATGTCAGATTCTACTCTTCGTAGGTCTGACTTTGTTTTCCATGACTGGGGGATGCTCCTGACGGTCCGCCGTTCAAAGACAATCCAATTCACTGAACGGGTGCTCGAGATTCCAATTGCCAGGTGCCGCGACACCGATGTCTGTGCTGTGCATTGGACGGAGAGACACTTCAGTCAAATCTGGGCAGGCCCATCTGAGCCTGCCTCCTGGATCCCATGTTTGGGCGGTCTCTCCTGTCCCCTCTCATACCACGTGTACCAGGAGACCCTAAAGAGATTTGCCACTAGGGCGGGGCTTGACGCTGCCATACTTTATATGTATGCATATGTATGTATACATATGTATATGTATGTATATGTATGTATATGCATGTATATGGATGTATATGTATGTATATGTATGTATATGTATGTATATGTAAGTATATGTATGTATATGTATATATATGTATGTATATGTATATGTATGTATGTGTATGTATGTGTGTATGTGTATGTATGTGTATGTTTGTGTATGTGTGTATGTATATGTATGTATGTGTATGTATATGTATATATAGGTATGTATATCTATGTATATGTATGTATATGTATGTATATGTATGGATATGTATGTATATGTATGTATATGGATGTATATGCATGTATATGCATGTGTATGCATGTATAGGTATGTATATGTATGTATGTGTATGTATGTGTATGTATCCATATGTATATGTATGTATACATATGTATATGTATGTATATGTATGTATGTGTATGTATGTGTATGTATATGTATGTATATGTATGTATATGCATGTATGTATGTATATGTCTGTATATGTAGGTATAGGTATGTATGTGTATATGTATATGTATTTATGTGTATGTATGTGTATGTATGTATATGTATGCGTATGGCTGTGTATGTATGTGTATGTATATGTATGCATATGTATGTATATGCATGTATAGGTATCTATATGTATGTATATGTATATGTATGTAAATGTATGTATATGTATGTATATGTATGTATATGTATGTGTATGTATGTATATGTATTATATGGATGTATATGCATGTATATGCATGTATATGTATGTATATGTATATATATATGTATATGTATATGTATGTATATGTATGTATATGTATGTATATATGTGTATATGTATGTATATGTATGTATGTGTATGCATATGTATGTATATGTATGTATATGTATGTATATGTATGTGTATGTATATGTATGTATATGTATGTATATGTATGTATATGTATGTATATGTATGTATATGTATGTATATGCATGTATATGCATGTATGTGTATGTATATATAGTGATATAGTGATATAGTGATTGGTAGACAGGAAGTGTGAACACTTATTTGTCTCTCATTTTTGCTTGAGTGCAAGCAATTAGCAACACAAGGAATACATTTGTAGCATGTGGTGAATAAGTGGTCAAATTTCCCTGGATCATCAGCCCATGCTTTTTCTAATCGGTTCTTGAATGAATTTATTGTTTGGTCGTTGGCTGGGTGTTGGTTGGTTGGTTGTTGGTCGGGTGTTGGTTGTGGGTGTGTCTGTGTGGGTGTCTGTGTGGGTGTCTGTCTGTGTATGTCTGTGTCTGCGTCTGTGTCTCTTTGTCTCTGTGTGTGTCTCTGTGTCTCTGTGTGTGTCTCTGTGTCTCTGTGTGTGTCTCTGTGTGTGTCTGTGTGTGTGTCTGTGTGTGTATGTGTGTGTGACTCTGTGTCTCTGTGTGTGTCTATATGTGTGTGTCTGTGTCTCTCTGTGTATATGTGTGTCTGTGTGTGTGTCTCTGTGTCTCTGTGTGTCTGTGTGTGTGTGTATGTGTGTGTCTGTGTGTGTGTATCTGTGTGTGTGACTATGTGTCTGTGTGTGTGTCTGTGTGTGTGTCTGTGTCTGTGTGGGTGTCTCTGAGAGAGACACACAGACACTCTCCCTCCCTCCCTCCCTCTCTCCCTCCCTCTCTCTCTCTCCCTCTCTCCCTCCCACACAGAGACACACAGACACACACAGAGAGACACACACAGAGACAAAGAGACACACACAGACACACACAGACACAGAGACACACAGACACACACAGACACAGAGACACATACAGAGACACACACAGATACACACACAGACACACACAGAGACAAAGAGACACACACAGAGACACAGAGACACACACAGACACAGATACACACACAGACACACACACAGACACAGAGACACACACACAGAGACACACACAGATACACACACATAGACACAGAGACACACATACAGACACAGAGATACACACACAGAGACACACACACAGACACAGAGACACACACAGAGAACCAACCAACAACCAACAACCAACCAACAACCAACCAACCAGACGATGTCAGACGTGGTCATAACGAGAGCCTAATGACGTGACCGAGAGCATAACGAGAGCCTAACGACGTGACCGAGTGCGAAACGGCAATGACGACAACGTAACGTGACCGTAATGTGACCGTGACATGATGAGTTCTGAAGTCGTTGAGCTACGTCCAACTTTTTCAACATGTCCAAAACCTCGACGACTTGCCGACGAGAGGCGACGAGAGGCAACGAGAGTGGACGAGTTGCGACGACAGCGTAATGAGACCGTAACGAGATTCGAACGAGATCCGACGAGTTCCCAAAAGACCAACTCGTTGGTCACTCGTCGCCCTTGTCATCGTAGTGTGACTGCAACATTACTGACTGTGTGTCAGGGTGGCCATCATAGTGTTCTTGGTGGTGTGCTGTGCTTTGACCCTCCCCACACACAAATGCACACATCCCACTCAGTCACTTGATACTGGGTTAGTGGTGGGGGTGGGGATGCGGGTGGGTGCAGATGACTCTTAGCATGTGCTGAACGTTATAGAGCGCAGGAAGTGGGGGAGGTGGTGGGGAGGGTAGAACATTTAACCTCAATGTAAAGGTTGAGAAAATACAACAACCTTATTTGTTTCTAGGATAATTTAATATGAAACAAAGAAATGCATTAGACTTTTAAGAATTGCGATGCCGACATCTTAAATTGACCACCAGTTGGCCCATTTTCGTGAGGCTGACTCACTATATAAATATATACATATATGATATATACATATATACATATATATGTATATACTAAATGTGGCTGATAGACATTTAATTGGTGCATCATATTTGATGATAAATAGACACAATACTTCTTCTGTATGCAGAGACACATATTATGGTACGCCCCCCCCTCCCTACCTCCTACCCCCCCCCCCCCTCGCCACCAACCAACCCATTTTCTACCCTTCCCACCACCTCCCCCACTTCCTGCGCTCTCCCGATACTGGTCAGCACGTGCTAAGATGAAATCAGGTTCATCCAGCTGGGTCTGTGCGTGTGTGTGTGTGTGTGTGTGTGTGTGGAGCGCCAAAGCATGGGTGTGAGGAGGGCTATGTGTGTATATAAGGCGTATTTTGCTAGGATATGATCACCAGATCTTCTCGCTGGTCATATAAATATAAAAGCAGCAGATGCTTTCTTTAATGATATGAATATTATTTCCCAGTTCAATAAAACCACCATGATATGATATGAGATGTAATACATTAAAATCCTTCTATTTTAATGTAAATTCAATCCTTAATTACTCTTACATGAAACACCAAATGTGGCTGATATTTATTTAAGTAGTGGAGCAGATTTGGCTCTTTCTATTAATATAAATATGCATCACCCCATGATACAGGTTCACTTGATATAGCCAAAAACACATTTTTCTATAGTAAAGCCTACCAATTAACGTCCTGAAATACACCAGCGGAACACATTGTACCAACAGACTCTCATTTGAGGTGTTTCCCCAACCTGATACTCACACCACACTCTCTCTCTCTAGATATATATGTATATATATATATATATGTATATATATAATTCCCATAAACCTGTCAGCATATGAACTGGTAGCTACCATAATGTCATAAATATTGTCCATTGTACAACAGCCAGCTACATGTGGCTGACTTAATGTTGCTGCTGATTACAAAAGACTTCATAAACCATTTTGACCTGATATTCAGAACTGGTTATAAATTTCACGATGCAATAAAATATCAGGTACCTTAAGGTGCTTAATGTATATATCTGATTCTACCAAATGCAATTCGGAGTGCATGGTATATTATACAGGTGTCAAGGAAATAACACTTTTATATAAAAAAAAAAATTTTAAAGGAGGAAAAACAACAAAATATGACAGCCAGGTTAACCTCCCTCCGACCATCCGCATCCATAAAAAAAGTTTTTTATTGCAACTAAAAATGGATGGAAGAAAATGGATATATTATGTTCCGTGAGGAAAGAAATCATTTTTGCGGATACGGATATGCATACGTATGCGGATACGTGTGCAGATACAGATGTGTATGCTAATATGTATACATATATGCAGATACCTATGTCAATACAGATATATCTGTATCCGCATACATATACATATCCAGATGCATACATGGATACAGATACGGATATGTATGTGGAAATGTGTGCAGATATGGATATGTATGCTATTATGGATACATGTGCAGATATGTATGTGAATACAGACATATATTTACCCGCATACATATATGTATGCGGATACATACATGGATACATATGCGGATGCATATGTGGATATGGACTCGGATATGGATGTGGATGCGGATGCGGATAAAGGTAATGGAAGTGTGTGTATTCAGCCTGTGGCATGCGAGTACCGCTAAGTTGGTCTAGAAGCTGATGTTAAAGTTGCATAGTCCGATGATTTAGAGCTTCTGTTATTTCCTGAGATAAAGATATTAGGTTGATCATTATATTCTACCTTATATTAGATTGAAGTAACTTTTATTTTAAATGGCTAACTTTTGAGATATTTGAAGTGCAAATGTGTGAAATTCATTTTGGCAAGCTTGCCAAAACTCTAACAATAACAATATAGGCTTATGCAATAAAAGGTTCTATTAAATTGACTAAGTATTCCCTTATATGTGATGACAAATGTTTAATAAGTGCACCAGTATCTAAGTTACATATTCAGAATCAAATCTAGATAATTGTTTTCGTTTCGAAAATTTTATGTTTTGATCGGACCATGCAGCTTTAAGGGGGGGCAAGCATTTCAGGCGGTATTTGTCTGACATATAACAATTTCAGAAAACAATGAAGAGGGAGAGGAGTACATATTATTACAAACATGTATATATATACATACATCGTATCATGCCTTATAATATTCAACAACACATATAAACATCCAATCATTATATATGCATCCGACGCTTCGACAAGAATAAGAAAAGATAGGCGTGTTATATGCATAATAAAACCAACAATAACAACAATGGTTTCTTATACAGGAGACAATGTAAGACACAGTTAAGGAAGTGTGTTGACTGTAATTTCCTTCATCTTCTTTGCAACATTTATATCTCTAGAATGTGAAGAGTGTTGGGGGAAGTTTTGACAACGGGGAGCTGGTCGAGCCTTACCCAGAGTTTTGTGAAGAGAATAATCTGACCTTGGACAGGAAAGATGAAGGTCACTGGAGTGGCTGACGTCATAGGTGAGAATTGAGTAGTAGAAAGAAGCACCCAAGTAGAACTGAGTATGTTTGGTCACGCATGGATGGGTTCTCTCTCTTCTCATGTAGACCAACAGATCAACAATGGTGCCTAGGAGGAAGGGACTAACAACAAGTGAACATTTAGTCAAATGTTCACACACACAATAAAAAAGTTCATTATATAATACACAAGTACAGATATAATTCCAAGATGGCGCCTAACAAATTGCACACATCTTGAAATGATTTCGAACAAAATGTACAAATAAGACTATGCATATGTATATATAGACTTTGAATTTGAATTCATCATGACTTATTAGTTTTTGGTTGTTGTTGTAAATCACTATAAATACAATTCAATGCTCTTTTTGACAAATCTGTATTTATGGCATCTCCAAATGTAGGTATAGAATACAAACCAAACAAAGAAAAAAATGCCAGAGAAAACTGCAACAACACAGGTATATGTGTGGATAGAGAGCGGGTATGGTGTGAATGGGTTAGTGTAAGTGGTCTAAGTTAGTGTTTGTTTGGCCAATAGATTATTTCCACCACCAACCCTCCCTCTGGTGTTAATGGAAGAACTAATATTGTGGGTGGTGGTAACTCGTATATGAGACTGTCTCAAAAGGTTCTATACAATATGGGACAACATTTTGTCCATTTTAACGATCAACATACTATCTGTTTATGCATTTGCTCAGGATAAACTAATTTGATTTCTACATGGTGTTCCATAATCCCAATAGAATACATATTGATTTGAAGCAAATGTCCTTGTGTTTTCAGTGTAACCGTTTCTGTGCTGGTTTGTGTTAATCGTTACAATGGACAACAAAAAAGAGTTATCACCTTTTGAGACAGGCTCATATATTATATATATGTATATATTTACATATATACAGTGGTATCTCTATTTAGTGGACAACACAACATCCAAACTAATGTACTGATATACCAGGTGTCCTGTCACTGGGAAAGGAAGGTAAATGAGATAAAACACAGTTTGCACGTGGCAAGCATTCACCACCCACAGAAGTCCCTGAAGACATGACACTGTAGGAAGGTCAATGAGGACAGGTAGGTCTCACTACTGTATATATAAATATATCATATATAAATATATAATATATAAATATATATAAATATATATAAATATATATATATATAAAGTTGGGCTACGGCAAGGAGAGAGACAAGAGGCGGTGATGGGTAGGAGACTTTATTTGCGTCAGGGCAGCAAAATATAGGCTACCGGTAAAAGAACAAAAATGTTCAAAGGCAGGAGAGAGACTGACAGCCCGGGCAAGTAGTGCCAGGAACCCACAGGTGGTGGCGCTGGGGTAGGCCAGGACCGGGGCAATCCGGGCAAGTCAGCGATTGGACAATATAATAACAGAAGCATATCGTAATAATATTAAGATAAGCAAGCGAGAGCTCCGCCCCTTTTATATACGTATAATACATTATACTCTCTATAAATATATTTGTATATATATATATCTATACTTACACACACATATATATATATGTAACGTCCATTTCAATACTTGGTTCATTCATTTCTCAAAAGTTAGTGATTTAAAATAAAAGTTACTTCAAACTAAAGTAAGGTAGATTATAATGAACAACCTATTATGCTTATCTCAGAAAATGAGAGAAACTCAAAACCATCGGACTATTGAACTTTCACCAACCAATCAATAACAAAAGTAAGGTATGACAACTCGCAAGCGCATTGCATTACACCCGCCACTGTTCATGTAACATCTAACTTGGGTGGCGCCACCAGGGGCCGTATACATGATGCGGTGTTAGCGAGCCAAAACTGGTTTTGGCAGGGATTTCTAGGTTAGTGGCGAAAACTCAGTATGCAAGGAGCAGTGTTAGCGTAAACACACCGAGTGTAAGCTAACACCGCGTCATGCATACGGGCCTGGTATTAATACATGATGACACATGCTCAGTGCACTATCACCTCAGTGTAGCAACTGAAGTCCCGAAAGCTGCATAGTCCGATGGGTTTTGAGTTACAATCATTTATCTGAGATAAATATATTAAATTGACTTATAATCTACCTTACTTCAATTTGAAGTAACTTATTTTGAAAGGATAACTTTTGAGATAATTGAAGTACAAACATCCTACA